>JAVCKT010026876.1:42983-53763 GCA_032273925.1 Rhynchotus rufescens | reverse complement strand
TTCTGTTGATCAGAAGTTATGTCCTGCCTCTGAGATTCAGCATCAAATCTAACAGATTGAATGAATTTAGGGTGGATGTGGCAAAGATGGAAAGCCTGTGGCCGACTATGACCCAGAAGAGCATAATGATGAATGCCCATGTGTGCTGTATGTAAAATGCTGGGGTTTATATACTGATAACACCTGAGATTTTTTGGGTATGTCTTATGGGGAAAAAGATTTTATGATAAAATTACTGTGTGTGGTGGTGTATATGCATGTTTTTTTATTGTTTTTTTCCCTTTCCTTCCTTACATTGTGTAGTTAGCTACCTTAAAGAAGCTACTGACAGTTTTTGTTGCTGGTGGGCATATGTATTTTTCCTGGTCATTCACTAGCCAGAACAGCTGCCCTGGCCTGTGTGCTCAGGTTTCCTTCCTCCCCAGGGATGCAGGCAGGAGGTGAAGGTGCGGGTCTAGTTTCCATCCTATGGGAGACCGTAGGGGCCTGGAAGTGAGAAGGCCTTCCCAAGAGGCAGAGCGTGTAGCTCGCCGTAGGGAACACTGTGTGGATTCACTCAGAAACAATCCTAGGCTTTTTAGTCAAGTTTTCAATAACAATCCTTCAAGTGGTTTGTCATGTCATCTGTTGGAGGGCGAAGCAGCTTGCAAGCCTTGGCAGTAGGGCTTGAGTTAAATTAAAAAGATGTGCTGTTTTTCAGGACTCGGCAAGCATTGTTCATATTTCTTTCCTGTAGCTTTACAGTGTTTGAGGCAAAGCTTATAGGGCAAGAAAGACAAAACCAGCAGATCTAATTGGAACAGACAGACAAGCATTTATGTAAAGAGGTCCTTCAGGTCCTTGAAACTGTTTCAGTAAAGCTCCTGCACGTACTGCCTTGTTTCTGGGTGTCTTAAATGTGCACTTTTCAAGATGAGAGTAGCAGTGTCCTGAACGTACTGAAAATTACTGTGTATTTCCTAGCAGTAGTCAAAGGCAGTCAAAGCACTGAAATGCGTGTGCTGTGCCCTCCAAAGCCGTCGCAGGGAGTGCAGGTTGGAACGCTTCGGTGCTTGCCAGGCAAAACACGTCAGCCTTGCTCAGAGAAAACAGCCACCAGGGACTTAGAGACAGCGTCTCCTTCCCTCCCTCCCTGTCTTTAGAAAGGATGAAGTATATTTGAATTAAGCACATATTTAAAATGTTCAGAAAGGAAACCAGCAACGAAGGTTTTATAGCCTTCAGTGACAATCTCTTCTGCTGTTTTTGTGGCATTAATAAAAGAAAACTTCTGCTAATGTAACCTGCATCTCCTTTGCTGTAGTGGGTGCACGCCCTGTGAGCTGGGGCATCTGCAGAAATCCTGTGTACAGAAATAGATGACTTACTGGAACAAAGCTTAAGGTGCTTTCATTTATGACACATAAAATGAAGAATTGAATTTCCTGCTGGACAGGGAAGCTAGCCACTGTAAAGTGACACCTTTCGTGGTGTTTTTTCTGTGTGTGTGCTGTTGGGGTAATACAGTACAGAGCTTGTAATGTAATATCCTCTGAGCCTGCTTTTTATATCTGCCTGTCTGTGTGAATGTATCAATCTCCGTGGAAATGTACCATACCAAAGAGCTTAAACCGGGTAGTAGACTCCGTTCCTGGTGCAACTCTGAGGAAAGCAGCTTAACTGCTTTGTATCTCCGTGGCCTTATTTTATATACAGGAAAACATCTTGAAGGGATTTTTATTTTTCCTCTCATTAAGGTTTCTTTTTTTATTTCCCTCCCCTTAATGAAAGTAAATAGAATATTCCAGAATGCCTATTGTGGAGTTTGGCTTTCCAGATGAATGATACCATTGCTAATTGCTTATATCTTAGGCAGATCCTTGGGTGTCATCAGCGCTAGCTGTGCCCTGCAGCAGCGTGGTGGGAATTGTGAGCAGACTTGGAACCATGTGAAATGTGTTAAGGGAAAATAAATGCAGAGGAGCCCCTAATTTCTCTGACAGGTGGAGTGTTTTTTCTTTCTATTCAAATATCATATAATAGAGAATTGTTACACTTCAGTTATTTAAATTCATGCTTTCTCCTTTGTTCTGTGCTTGTGTTTTGTCTTGTCCCACGCCTGCACGTTAAGGCTCCTGATGGCTCTGGACACTTTCCTGGCAAATTTAGTGCTGTCAGCGCCGTACGGGTGAAACCCTTTTGGAAAGGCTGCTTAGTAAAATGGCAGCAACCACATGTCAACGATAAACATTGATGTGTTTTCCCTCTACTTAGTGGAAAGTTCTGGATCTAATGTTAATTTAGTAATAAGAAAGTATTAGATTGGAATATTTTAGGGATGCTCAGTCTTACAGACATGGCTGAAGTTGAAGGGAAGACTGTAGTTTAATGTACGCTAGCACTGTAGTTTAATGGACAGTTGTTCTACAGAATGCTGTGGTACTTGGTAACTACTTGCAAGCCCTCAGTGTCTGCACTGGAAGGGGGATTACCTTGATGTATTTAATAGCAACACTGTGTTTAAATAGTACCTCCATCCATCTAGACTAGACTTATTCTGTTGAAATCCTAATCCAGAAGTGTATGTCTTGTTGAAGCTCAGTGCTCCAAAATCCATCCTGTGCTGATCGGAACGATCAATAGGAATAGAGGGGCTGGAAGAGCCACGGTCTGTGGCTTGACCTGCAGCTGCAGCGCGGACAAAGTCTCTGTGTCTGCCCCTGTAGGCAGCCTGCTCTCTGTTCCCCTCCGTCCTTGGATATGTTTGCAGTGTAATTGATACAGGGATGTGAGGGAGAAAATTAGGAAGGGAAGGAGGTGAAAGCAGTAGGCCTGTGAATGTGCAAGATGATCTGCTGTTCTTTCCCTCCTCAACCCCGAGCAGCAAGCAAAATGGATTAGCATTGAGGTCTTTTTCTAGGTCTGTGCCATTGCTCAAGTGTGTGTGTATGTTGTATGAAAAATGATACCTAAACGTAAGTGTAAAATAGTTTTAAGATGCGAGATGTGTGTGTTCTCGTGCTCCATAGTCTCTACCTCCCTTACAGGCTTTCCTGTAAGCTTAGCAAAGGTTGCAGGAGTTTGCTACCACGCCCAAAACAGTTTCCTCTGGAGCTTTTATCTTTAAACTGACCTGCTGACAATTCTCCCTTTGCTGGTTGCAGGGATTTGTATGGAGCCCTGTCACATCTTCTAATTTTGTTTTGCTTTTTTGGTGCAGTTTTCTTTTATTCTCACACCAGCTCTCCAAATTTGCCAAAGAAAACACCAGACACTGTGGAAGGGCTATTTTAAATGATGCTATGGGGAAGCAAAGGAAAGGAAGGAAAAAAGTTAAAATGACAATATCCGTGTCTTTTTCATTATCTTCCTAAGTGTGGACCCTTGAAACCACAGTCTCTACAGAAATTTATATTGCTCAGTTAATATTGGGTAATGAAAACACTGAAATCTTTATTTAAAAAATGACATGAATATTGTATTAAAATATTTGCAGCAATAAGAAAGAGAAGTGCTGTGAAATGAGGCTTTGTAAACCATGCAGGAGGGAAGGAAGATGGTGTGTTTGTCCTTGGCACCTACCGTTCCCCATTACCGTAGCACGTGAGCTTTCCCAGCGCGTAGCTCTCAGCAGGGCCTCGAGGTTGGGTAAGTCCCAGAGAGGTGCTAGTTTCTGTAGTGTTTAGATAGCAAACTGCCATTGAGTGTATGGGCACAAAGTGTTTGTACAAAATCCCATGGGAAGGCCAGACAAGTGTGGAACTCGCATCAGTGTGTCTGGATTCCCACCTACCAGCCTTGCTGGGTTGCAGTTTGATGTGATTGGGGGTGAGGGTGAGGGGGGCAATTTGGTAAGAGGTGAATCCCCTCGTGTTCCAGCTGATCCTCAAAGGTTAGAAGGACTGGGGGTAGCTGGATTCATCTCTTGATAGGGATACCAAATACTGTGGAAACTACAGGCCCAGCCTGGCAGTACCAGCTTCACGAACAGCCTATTGACTGTAGGCCTGATCACCTTCAAAATAGCAACTCGAGTTCACAGATAGTATGATCAGCTGTAGGCCCAACTCTGGCAGTATCAGGTTCACAAACAGCACGATTTATTCAAATGCAACATTTAGAGATCAGGTTTTGGATGTCAGTACAGGAAATTCTCTACCACAGCATGGGATTCTTAACTAGTGCCTGGTGTACAAATGTACAGTCATCACTCAGATGGGGAAAGGCTCTGAACCTCGAGGAGTCTCCTCAGGCAGTGTCCTGACTGGAGGGGAGGAAAGGGGTTCAGCCTGTCAGCTGATGCAGAAGTTACGATGGAATCTTCCCTTTCTCTTCTTCCTTCTTCCTCTCCGCTCTTTCCCTCTACTTCCATCCTTAGTTCATCTTTAATATATTTTCTTTCACATTTATGTGGAGCTTGAGTGACTTTAGTCATACTTTCCTTATTGATTGATTTAAAAAGTCTCCTGAGTTAATTGAAAGTGTGGAGAGCATGCTCAGTGAGGAGGGGTCGTTCCTTGGAAGCAGATGACTTTTGGGATGGGGTTGTGTATTGAGATTATGAGACTAATACCATTATAATTGGTATTATAATGATATTATAATGAGGAGAAGTTTGAGCAAAGTTCATCAGAAGGGACTATCTGCCACCATTGTTGGCCCAGCACCAGACACCTTATCCTACTGTGTGGCTTATCGCTGCATGGTGCGGCCAGGTTGCCACCTCTGCAGGGAGAACAACAAGAATTCAGCCGCGGTGGCTTCGCTCTGCTCCACCCTCCATTGACTCATCAGCTGCAGACACCAGCAGATCACCACCTCCTCAGGGAAGCCAACACAGTTTGGCCATGGTGTCTCCATTCTGCTCCACTCTTCACTTACTCTCAGTGTGTGCTAGGAGGGCAGGTTGTGTTGCCAAGGGAATCGTGGAGAAGTAGGTTCTGTACATACCAACCATCCTGGAAGTGGTAACTGTCTCTCACCTCAAACAAGCCCCTCTAATGGCGTAACTTCTGTTAGGCCCTGGTTTTTCTCCAGTTTCCCCTTTCTCGAGCAGTTCTGTCACATGCTGCCAGCTGATTCTTTCCTCTAGTATGATGACAGGTTCCTCTGAGAAGATCAGCATTACTGTGTATAAACCACACTTGTTGGGAACACTGGATGTAGAGGGAAATAGGGATAATGACCTGACCCCTAGTAGTTTGTGTACCTCCGTTTGACTGTGCACTATTCTTAGCGCTATGGTTTTGTCATGGTTTTGGGGGTAAGAGAGAGCGAGCAGTTATGTGTCCTCTGGGTTAGAACAGGTCTCTGTTTGTAACATTTGCTTCAGTTCTTGCTTTGCCTCTTGAAAAGAATGATTTACAGATAATTTGGTTGATGTATAGACGGCGTGGGTGAAGCTTTCAATGGACTCATGTTACCAAATGATCCTGGTGTCTCCGTAGGGTTTCTCTGGCTTTTTGCTCAGCATTTTATACAAGTTTTTTTTTTTTTTTAAATGTTGTTAGCAATGACTAAGACTTTTTACAAAGTCGTGATGAAAATGCCACAGTAATGTGGCGGCACTGCTCACTGAGGTGCCTGCCTTACCTTGTTGGTAATGTTGGTTTAATCTATTGAAATGGCTTTTGCTGATATCATACAGATGTGTTTTTTTTTTTAACGTCTGATATGTCAGACTATGACATTTTACTATGGAAAAAAGGTTTCCCTTACCACTTGTCACTTTGTGTTTGTCTCCAAGAAGGAGAATAGGTTTGCTTGCTAAGACTTATTTTCAACAAAACCTATTTTCAACAAAACCTTTTACCGTCAAATTCCATGCTGCCATCTATCCCCTCTCCAGCTAATCCCAGTTAAAGACTTGCGCTTCTAGTGTCTCTCATGGCTGTATACCCCTAGCTCAGTCACTGCTGTACAGTTTCGTGCAGCTCCGAAAGATGTAAAAGCCCTTAGTGATCTTGGCAGGATGTCTATAAGAATTTCAGCCCCGGCACTGTTCTGTGCCTCCTGACAGCAGGGGCTGAAGTAGCCCTTCCTTCTTCATTATGTGAATGCAGTGTCGTCTTCCTGCTGCACCATCTGGGATTGGCATCTGTGTAGCTGACCTAGAACAAGATTTGGCTGCTTTCAGGATACTGATGGGATCTTCCCTTAGGATACAGATAGGAGCAGGAGAACGTTCTGCTTCTCACACATGTATCCTGTCTCTCATACTAATCATATTCCTCTCTGAGAAATGTGTTGTGTTTTAAATACTCAAATGGGAAATACAGTTTTAGGGCACAATAAAAGCCATAAACCTCTGGGAGTCTTATGTTCATGCAAATACGCTCTTTTAGCCCTGGTGACTATTTCTCCTCTCTTAGTCTATCCTTGTTGGAAACCTTGCTTTTCTGCTGGGCAGTAGCACAGAGGCTTGGAGAGAGATTTTCCTTTCAGATCAGAGGGAAAATCTCTCGGCAGAATTCCCTGAAGGCTGCAAATGCTTCCTGTCTGCATGGAGAAACTGAAGCCTTGTACTTCAAGCATAAGCTGACACATTTTCTTTTATCTAGTAAATATGTTAAGAATCTCAGCTTCTAGTTAAACTGGTTCAAGGTGGTCATGTGGAGAAGGTTTGAGCATAAAGAGCGACTTCCTTGGGCTGGACAAAAATGATGCTTTTGTTGTTCAGTTGCCTGGTTCCAAATGGCTTTTGCTGTGCGGTGTAAGAGGGCTCCATCTGAAGCAGTGTCAGAATTAACAGCCCAACTGGTTTGTTCACACTCCCTGCTCCAGGTGCTGGCTCTGCAAATTCCTGTAAAAATCATAGAGGAGAAAGTAACTTCCGCAAAAAATAACTCACCACAGTGAGCAGCTGTTCAATCACAGAGTAACTGTCTGAGATAACGAAAAGCAGCAAGGCGGGAAGAGCAGAATTGCTTCTACACCAAGTGCTTTTCAAGCTCTCTTCCATAAGGTGGCAGCAGCTTATTTCGCTGATGGGGCTGGGAGGCTGATGTTCAAGGCTGCGTGCAATCCAACAGGCACTTGCTCTTCATAGGTGTCACTGTAACTAGTCAGGAACATTCTATGATGAAACATTTTATGTGCTTTTATTTTTACTTTATTTTATTTTTCCTGGCAGGAGTATTTCGGAGGTGTTTTGTGCAGGTGGAGATGCTCAGAGGCACATTCAGTGAGAGAGTTGTTAGTATCAGATAACATTTTGGCATGCACAGTGGTTAACTGTGTAGTATGCAGGGGACAATGACAGGGCCATGGGCCAGGCCTATTTGGGATTTTTAAATTTAATTTTAAATTTATTTTATTAATAACTACCCAAAGTAACTTTAATGCTGGGAGCAGAACAGCTAGGGAAGTAAATCTGCTTTTTTTTTTTTTTTTTTAGGAAAGAAATTCCCAACCATTTCATTTACAGCCTAACCAAATGCTTTAGTTTTAGGAGGAGATGGCTTGCAGAGGGAGTTACCTGTTTCCCATAGAAGGCAGTATGAGGAAAAACATTTCAGAAAACAGTTTTTCTGAAACGTTTCTACTGAAGGAATTCTGTATTTCACATGTTCTTGTGTTCTAAAGGTTTTCTGCATTTCCAGTGACACGTGGTTGTGCTTGCAATGACTGTTTATGCAGTTTGACTGTTTCCTACTCTTCTGGTACAATTTCTCTGCAGATAAGCATCCGACATTTCTTCAGTTAGTATCAAATATTTAACAGTCAGAAAAACCCTCTGATAATCTCAAATAGAAGATGGAGTGCAAGTTATGAATTATCTTCTGTGTGCTTTTGCTTATTCTGAATGGCTGGAAAACATGGGAGGAGCTGCAAACAGCCTATTTCTGGCTTGCCGGGTGCTGGCGTTTGCTGGCTAATGTTAGTCATCTGTTTTTGTTTCCTGTGGCCCATTAGAATCCAATCCATCAAGTGCACAGGGATCGGCTGAACAGTTGTAAACTTGAAGAGTGGGAGGAACAAGACCCTGCTATTTTTCTTCCCTTTGCTTTTAAATGAAACTGTTCGGGTTTTGTGATTGCCGTTTCTGTGCCCTGATGGAATGAGGCTGTTGGAGCACACTGCAAGTGGGTCAGTCACAAGCAAGACCCAGCTGTGCTCCGGTGCCCTCCTTCGCTGTCCCAGCTTTGGGTTGGAGATGACCCCGGCGCTGGGCCTTGGGTGGAAGCAAATAAGCCAAAGTCAGCAAATGTGAGTGACTTCCATAGGAATTCTGCACTCCAACCCGGATTGCTGACAGCTGGAGCCTTGCAGTCTCATCCCAGAGGTGAAATTAGGGGCATGGTGGACCTGCTTTTCCATCATCTGCAGTGGGTCATTTCAGCTCCCTTTACTTTGAATCGTGTCCCAGTTCTGACCAGATAGAGACAGACTTTCAGCTCGCAGACTTTGGCCACTGGCAAAGGTTGAAGTTGTTGCAGAAGTTGTGCCTGAGGAGTGGTGCCATCTCTTAGGGGATCCCTTCACTGTGACTGGTGTGCACTGCTTGATCTACACCAAGGAGACTCCTGGAATGTGTCCTAGTGGCTTCTTACTTTCCAGTTAGCTTGAAGGAAATAACCTTCCATCTTTCTTTTTATTAGAATAACATTTAAAACATTTTATTTATTCTAGACATGCTCAAATTCTTTCAAGGAGTCCCCTTCACTTTCCAGAATGGAGCCTTATTCACCCCCAGTTGTTTGGGTGGTGATTCCATCCGGAACCTCTCTGATCAGGATGGCTCCAGAGGGCTTGGGGAAACAACCGGGGTGAAATGAAATGTGCAAGTGGCTCAGTGCACCTTGGAGCACAGGGGGAGCAGTGGGTGTGCAAAGGTGCCTTGGAGCCCTGAGTGCAGGAACAGATCAACACAGAGCTTGAGTAGAGGACCGAGTTCCATGTGAAGTGTCCAATTTATTCAGCTTAGATGGAGTGAATGTACCAGGGTAGATGGCCCAACACTTAGCTATATATTAGCCTGTATAGGGCTTTTAATAGTCTAGTGCTTTATTTTTCTTTTTCCTTTTGCAAAGCTTGGGTGAATTGTTATGAAACAAATTAATGACAACAATTTTGGCTACTAATTCCTTGCAGTAAATAGCTTCAAGTAAATCATGTTTCAGATATTGCCACATACTACTTTGTTTTGGTGTTTAGCCACAAATAACTCGTGGCAATATTTTAGTATTGTAATACACCATAATTTACTTCTAGCAAGCAAATCTCCTAAGAAACAGTGATATTCAGCATATCGGCCCTTTGGTCCACTTGATATTGAATCCAACACAATGGGTGCAGTTGAATGATTTAATGTTCATCCTGAAAGAATTCACCCAGGCTACTGAAAAAGAAAACAGGCCATGGAAATACTTTGTAACTAAGTGTGTCCATAAATATAGGGCTACAATGCACATGGAGGTTGTATAACACTGTCCCCTGCTGAACTTTCCAGCAGTCACGGAACTCTACCCTCCTGCGGGACAAGAAAAACCGTCTCCTGTTGGGCAAATTGGGCTAAGTGGTGAATTCTGTGAAACGCTCCTTTCATGTAGGACAGGTGCAAGTTTAAAATTCCAGGACAGCTCCGGAGAAAGGTGAGATTCACACCAAGCATTAAGGAATTCCGTTTATTGACATAATGCCGGTTTGAAGCGAGGGTGAGAAATCCAAGAAATCTACTGTAGCTTCCCTGCTAAATGTAGGTCACGAGGGGAGTGCAAGTCTGCTGTGTATCAGAACAAACAGCGTCCTGGCTCACGCAGCGTCCTGGTGCGCTGGGCGTCCAAGGGAAAAACGATTCCCTGGGCTGAGCGGCAGCTCCGGAGCCGGCCGGCCCGTGGCTTGTACGTGCAGCCGGAATGGGCCCCCGGAGCGAGCGGCGCCGCTCCCTGCGCTGCGGCAGGACGGGTGGGAGCTCAGCCTGTTACCCGAGCAGCTGTCACCGGGCCACGTGCTGGCGTGAGGCTGGAAAACCAGCCTAGGTTGTCCCTGGGTCTGCACCGCTTCTAACCAGACTGGCTCTGTTCTGGCTTTGGATGGTTATGTTTCCAAGTGGTCAATTTTCAACTTGAACACTATTCTTATATTTACTGGAATCATGTGATTCTGTGCATTAGGGTGTTCATTAATTCTGCTCTAACTATGTCAGAAACCTATTAAAAGGGGTTTAGAAAATTTCCATGCCCAATATTTCAATAAGCTTTGGACAGTTTATTTTATTCTGCTTCTAGTGTATTTTATTTGAGGCTATACTTGAATGCTTTCCTGAATAAGGACCTAAATAAATTATTTTCCTTTTGAAAATAATGAAAGCAGCTTCACCTAGTCCTCAGAAAGGTGTTGCTAAGCAAGTGTACTACTTGCTATATGGTATATACCTATGCTATAGGTAGATCCTATGCTATTCCTGAATAACACCTACGGCAACTCTTACGGCGTGTGTGTGTGTTTCTCTTTAGTAAAATTGCCCTTAGTGCTGCAGCAGGAGCTGCCAGGTAAAAAGCTGTCAGCCTGGACCCTGCCGACATTGGGGGGACATTGTGCAGAGCTAAGGATCTGAAATGGGTGAGTTTTGGTGTGAAATTGTGGCTGTAGTGGAGAAATTGAGGCTGTAGTGGAGAAAATAGAGGTCAGAATCATACCAGGCTTCTTGCAACACGTCCTTTAGACAGGGGAAAAACGTCTTTTTGACTGCGAGGGTTTAAGCAGTTTGCTCTTTACTGCTTTTCTTGTATCTTGAGGTATTTAAAAAAAAAAAAAAAAAAAAAAACAGATTAAAAAGGCAAAACACAAATAATTTTTT
>JAVCKT010026876.1:25942-42883 GCA_032273925.1 Rhynchotus rufescens | reverse complement strand
ATTTAAAAAAAAAAAAAAAAAAAAAAACAGATTAAAGAGGCAAAACACAAATAAGTTTTTCCTACCCTGGTGCCTTGATACAGGCTGATGCTGTTTACCTCAAAGGTGCCAATTCTTTGAAACAAAATCAATACTAATAAAATACATGCCAAGAAGCAGCCAATTCATGTACCAGAAATGACTACATGTGTAACATAATTAGAATACCTGCCCCGACTTCTGAAATCTATGGCCAGCGGGCCTGCTTTTAATCTGGTGTCGTCTCTTCAGCTCGCAGAACGAAACGTAGCTGGGGCGCGTGTTATGAGAAGCAGATGGAGGCGCTGGCTCGAGGGCGCTCTACCTTCCAGTGATACCTTAATCCGCGATAAAGACAGACAGCTCGCTTCTCCAGAATCAAAACCAGATTCCCTGGCGGTTGCCTCCTTCCAAAAACGCCCAGGCTCCTTGCTCAGACGTTCGCAGTTTGGAAGGGCCCCTGGTGAATAGCCCTAGACGACTGCCCATGGATGAGATAAAATCACTCAGCTACCTAATAAATAAATCTGAAAGATGTTCTGAGATGATACAAATTCAAATACTAACTGGATTTATTATCCCAAAGGGGTGTTTGCTCCACCTTGCAGTCGCTGGATTCTGATTTATAGTACAGATCTTTAGGCTTTATTTTTTAAGGGAGAACACCTTTAAAGTATAGCCGGTTGACCTGGCTGTCTCTGCCCGGCGAGCTTCATGCTGCTTAAATTAATAGAGCTCGTTCAAAAATGTAGTCAGATGGAGGGGGTTTTAAGTCAGCAAGGATTCAGTTTTGGTAACTAAATGTTATTCCTACATGGTAAAATAGCAGTAGAAGCAAAGTCAATAAACTCCAAAGGCAAATATATTAAAGAATTCTTCTGCATCATGATTTTCCTCTTGCCATCGAGGGAAAAGATTGTATTTTATACAGGAACCGGGATGTTTCCCTTTCTGTAGTCCTGTGTGGATTTAACTAAAGCAGCAACTAAGAGAAACAAGACGTTTCATAAAGAAAGCCTTGTTGATAATTATAGAGTGGTTATAAGCCTGTGTTCATAGCCTTTATTTTTCTTGTTCAGAACTTTATTACGAATCTTTAAGTTTCAAATGGCTCTTGATACTTTGCATGTGTGAGACAGGTTTTAGGTAAATAAACATCACTTATTATTTTGGGACAATACTTCAAATATATATATATATATTTTAAAGGGCGAGTTCTTTGTTTGACCATATATGATTCTTAGAATATATAAGCTAATTCTTCTAAATCGGATTATCATGTTGTAAATAGTATAGGACAGAGCAAGAGGGACAAATAAATACTGTTTCTAATTAGCAGTTTTTGCAAGCTACCTTTGCATATAAGCAAGGATGACTCTGAGTGTTCAAAGTTAAGCATTAAAACAAGAAAATGCTGTGTTAATTTGCCACATCATAAGCTATCTTTATGTTTGCCAAAAATAAACATCCTCAACAGCCACCTCTTAACAAAGTGACGTGCTTTTTATCTTTGGTATATTAGATCATGAATAGAAATTAGTTGAGGAAAATGTGAAACTTGGTTTAACTGTCTCTCTTTCCAAAGATAAAATACATTTTTGGCTCGAATTCCGCCCGTTGATTGCAACCCTGTTGCTTTTTTAATACCTCTGCAATGGTGTCATTTTTATAACGTACACCGCACATGTGAGCAATTTGGTAGTGGTAGTTGCCTTTGGAACATAAGGCATTCATTGATCGAAGAGGAAAACTCTGATCTCTGCAACCTCCTTTCTTTCCAGGTAGGGCCTCTTTTGTAAACAGTTTATTTTAAACCCCGCTCTCCTGCCTGCCAAGTGATACGGCTGGTACAAGCCCATATGCTGTATTGTGTGCCCTGGTGTTTGAAGCGTTTTGTGCCCTGGGGAACTGTTTTCACAAACCATTGATTCAGAAGACAGAGGGGACTGAGAACAGCACGTTTGGAAACTTTGAGAGTTTAACAAAAGACCTTTAATCCCCAGGAGGGTGTGATCTTATGCTCACAGTTTACAATGTTGCTGTTTACAGCAGCAACCCTTTTGATGTATAGCCAGGTATAAGTTCCATATGAGTTCTGTTTGCTGCCATATATTACCTCTGCCTTTTCCCAGAAGAGCTAGCAAAATTAACCATTAACCATTCTTTTAGTTCATATTTAGGAGTCTAAAATTTCAGAGAGCCCAACCTTAAGCTGTATTTCTTCTATTTTGAACTAGTGTACTATTTTAGTCAAGGGAGGAGGAAAAGAAAACTCCAAGTATTTTATAAATTGTGACAAATAACAATATTGATTTTTTCAGATGCTGAGAAGCCAAGAAGCTGCAGTCTGACCAGTTCAGATTTGTTCTGCCTAAAGGTGTCATGCTCCTCCTTATTTATGCTTAATTTGGGATTCCAGCCACTTGAAGAATGTCAGCCTGCTAAGTGTGTACAATGTTTTTATTTTATTGCACATAGTTAGATTGTTGTTTGATGCCAGGCAGAGCTTTCAAGGTGCCTCAGAGTACAAGCAAAAGGGTAAGTGTTGACCGTTAACAGCTGCCACTTAAGCCAAACCTGCTCCAGTAAAAGGAAGAACTTTTACCATGAGATGCTTGAGTGGCAGCAGTGAGACCTGCCCTTGCATGGTAAGACAAGTGGAAAGGGCTGATATGGTTTTGTTGTGGTTGGACTCCACGTTGCAGGTCCTGAGTAGCAGGTGATTTTCTGGAGATGCTGCAGTGAGGGGAAGGTGGTGGCAGAGCATCCCTAAGGGCAGCCTGGAGCCCAGGCAAGAGGTGGCCGGGAGGGAGGGATGAGGCCCTGTGACGGGAGGTCTGCAACTGGGAGAGAGCTGCAGAGTCTTGGGAACAAGTTAAGCCTAATGAAACCCTGTAAAAAGGATCTGTGCATGAAATCAGATGTGGAGACTGACAAGACCAGGACTAGACCAGTCTAGTTTAGTGTTTGCAGCTGCCTGGTCAGTGCCTTGAAGGGGCGTTTTGCGTGGCTGGAGGCAGTGGTGAAAGCCGGAGATGGTGAGGACAGGGCTGGGTTCGTTTCTTCTCTGAGATGACATTCTCTGCCTTTCATTTGCTTTTTGCACAATGTGTGTGCCACTATGAGGAGCCCAGCTAGAGCAAATTGTTCCATAAAGGAAAAAGCCAACCTTTCAGTATCAGTATTTCTTCAGTTTTTGCCAAGGTCTACTGTACACAAGCGTGATCTTGCTGCTGAAATCACGTCATTTCTCACCCTAAACCATCTCTGCCGTTATGTCCTCTCCTCTGTGATGAGTGAATAAGTTGGGACAGGGACTGTGTATTCAACGCAGAGCAGCACGTACTGGGGTGCTGTGCAGATAATAACCCCGGAGTTACTTTGGGGTAATTTGGGGGAAATCTGCAGTGCCTCAGTACACATGCCAGATTCCTGGATTCTGACCAAGAGGGGCATTACTTATAATAGACATCAGTATCGTTGCTCTCCACTACCGTCTTGGATGCAGATTAGTTTGTGCACTTGTATTGCATGCAGATATATACAAAGTCTAGGTCTCTCCTCAGGAAGACTGATGTTTTGATAACTAAATGAATATGCATATAATCTCTCAGAAGCTGCCAGAATGGCAACTAGTTCTTGTTGCCCCATTTGTTTTTTTCCATCTTTTGCCTTTCACCATAATTGAACACAACTGCTCTGGCCACTCAGCCCACTATCTGGAAAATGAAGTGATACCTCTTAGAATTAGGAGTGAAACCTCTTAGAATTAAGGTTTCCAGCCATAGCACCCAGCTGCCAGCAGGTTTCTTACTCTCTGGCACGCTCTGGGTGTCTGCTTTGGCATGAGAGTGTCTGCCTGTCTCTGAGGCTGCTGAGGATGCTCTTTCAGCCGTAGTGGATAGTAGTGGGCTCCTGTGCTGCTTTCTAACATGGGAAATGAATGGGGAATGTTGTGAGCCGATTTTATGGTGCTAATAGTAAGCTCATTTTATTTGCAATCATATCCAAAGCAATTAGGTTATTCCTAGAACTTATGCCCAGTATTTTTCTGTGACGCAGATGCAAGCTGAAGAGTGCCCTGCCATCGTGCCATGATTCAGGATACCTGCTTACTTCCATAACAATAGTGGTTGATTTGCTGTTTCATTTTATTTTTAGTGGAGTTTATTAGAGTGGAATTATCTGAAAGCTGTTAACATTTTCATAGAGAAGCTTAATTCTTTCAAGTGGCTTCATGCCATTAGGTAGGAATGTAACCACTCCAGTGCAGCAGTTTGTCCACAGAGAGGAAAAATAACTCAAAACCCTGGCACTAGTTCCACATTAGAGCTAAATTACTGTAGCAGATTGAAGTGAAAGCCTCGCAGCCTTAAATATGCATGTAAATGAGGCACGTGCACAGCTTGGCGTAGGGCAGGAGTCCGAAAGTGCAAGCAAGCCTTGGTCATTGCGCACGCACAAAAATGCAATTAAAAAACAATTAAGCAGAGCAAATGTAATGCAAGACTGAAGGGATGAGCTCGGTGCTTTTACACCAGCCGTGTGTAAGAAGCCCTAGACAGATATTCAGTGTTTTCTGTAACGGGCAGGTGTTAGGAGAGCTGGGGGCAGCTCTTCCCAAATGAGCAAGCAGCCTGTGTGCACTGGGCAGGTGCCCTCCTGTCCCAGCAGCTGAAACGCGGGATGTTAATCTGGCCTTTACTTTGGCAGAGCGCTGCATAATTTGCTCTAGGTTTAAGACAGCCTGTTTGTGTAGCAGGGCTGCTGCATGAAGAGCTCCTTTGGGGCCGGTGAGGCCGGGCTGGCCAGGCAGCCCTCGCCGTGCGCTCCGTGTGGCTCTCGGGGCTGCTGCTGTGTCCCCGGGAGAGCCTGGTGCCCCGCACGTGCCATGGCCTGCAGCCCTGCCCTGTGGTTGGAAAAGCACCTGTCCCCTCGGAGACTTCTCGTCGTGACTAGCGCAGTCGAGCTTTTTTTGTTATTTTTCATCAGCCATGTAAAAAATGCCTCTGTTAAGAGCAGAGATCATAGAATCACAGACTCATTATGGCTGGAAAAGATCTCCATGATCATCAAGTCCAATGGCAAACCCTTCAACACCATACCTGTTAAACCACGTCCCTAAAGTGCCTCATCTACACGTTTCTTGAACACTGCCAGGGATGGTGACTCCACCACTTTCCTGGGCAGCCTCTTCCACTGCTTCACCACTCTTTCTGCATAGAAATTTTTGCTACTATCTAACCTGAACCTCCCCTGGCACAGCTTGAGGCCGTTTCCTCTTGTTCTATCTGTAGGTATTCTAGAGAAGAGAGAAACCCCTGCCTTACTACAGCCTCCTTTCAGATAGCTGTAGGGAGTAATAAGGTCTCCCCTGTGGCCCCTCTTCTCCAGACTGTCCTAGAGCACTGTGTATCAAAGAACCTATTGAGAACCCTTAAGGGAAAATCCTCCTACCTCTCAATGAAAATACTGGCAGTGTTTTAAATACTGGCAGACTTTAGTTCACTAACATCAGACAGCGTTACATTTTATTGTTCCTGAAGATGACTTTCAAATGTGATGGTGCTGAAGAATAATCCTATGTGTGGTTTAGTAGGCAAGTATGAACACTGGATTGGGGCTTCTTTGGACCACATGTGTCACAAGCAGAGATGAAGTGATGGACACTGACCCAGAGGTGTCTCGGCCAAGCAGGTTCAAGAACTGTGGTCACTGCTTACACCCAGAGTATGAATCACATTTTTTGCCTTTCCCCTGCTGTCTTGGAGAAAGCTGCACAGAAAGTCTGTGCTGTCATTTCTGTGCTCAGTGCATGTGTATGTATTCTTTTCCAGCCCGATTGCTGGCAGTGTTACAGTGCACCAAATAATCACTTTTTTAAAGTTGGTTTTAAAGATGATTAAAAAAAAGAAAAAAACATAAAAAGAGTCATGGGGTGGCTTTTCCAATAACATCTTGAACTTGTAAGTCTGCAGTGTTGTCTTTGAGCCATTAATGAAATCCACATTGCAGGGATGGCCTTGAAGTAGTGAAGGAAGGAAAAAGCAGCTGTATTTGCTATCCTTTGCTATCCTCTCTGTGTTTTTCATTATGTTCTCTTTTATATTTGTTTTGAGGTGTGCTTTCTGGAGCAACCAACCTGCCCGGGGCTGTGTGCTGCGAGGAGCAGGTTAAACGCTTGCTCCAGGTTCTCTGCAGTGGTGGCTGTGACCCTGCAGGCTCTCGAGCCAAGCACAGAAGTGCCTCAGGAGGGAGCAGCGTTTTCTGCCAGTGAAAGTTCTGGCATGTATATCCGCCTGAATTATTGTGAATATATTACAAACAGCAAGATACTGCCAGAATTAGCCTAATGATCCAAGCATTTTACACAGCTGATGACCAGGACAGTTTTATTCTCGCTCAAAACGACATATTGGAATAATATTAGCCGAAAGCCTGTGCCTGGTTGGAGTGTCTGCTTCCAGGCACACAGTTGTTGCTGTCACCTCTCACGCTGTATGGCATCCAGAGCTGATGACTGTGAATTCTGCCCATATGCTTTCTAAGTGCACTGAAGGCAGTCAGCCTTGAATGCTGAACAGACAGTGATTATTAATTAATAACAGGCTGAAAAGCACAAAATTCAAGCATGTGCTAGAGTGCATGCATTAACTGGGTACTTTTTCAGTGAGCTGTTGGCCAGTCAATGTGAAAAAGCGGATATGCTGCTATCATGGGGACAAAGAGATTCCACTTAGACAACTGAAGTACAGTTCCCTTTTGATCACCTTTGTAGATCTGGACTGACCGTGGATTTTCCTATTTCATTCAATCTCTTACTGTTTATAGTCATTGTGGAGTGGAGGGTTGGGACTTGGAGGGATGGAAGAAAGGAGCTGCAGAGGAGGGTTTAATCCAAGTCAGCTCTCTAGAGTATTTAGACAAATCTTCCCCCTAATGAGAGACTACAAAACTGAAACGAAATTTATTAGGCATTGGCAACGTCCAAAAAAGATCAAAATAAAATAGGCATATCTCTGCTTGATATTTGGCTCTTAGGGTAACTAATTTCTCCCAAACTAAATCCGCACATTTGTAATGCAAAATGTTTTACTTCACATTAAAGTAAGAGTGTTTATTTATGCAGTTTCACTTCCAATAAAAGCTATGCTTTACTGTGCGTTATACAGAATGACAGCGGTGCACTGAATTACAAGGTCATGCTATAGATCATGCTCACCCTGCCAAACACCCAGTAAGGAATTTTGAAGTAAGCTGTAGTAAGGGGCTGAGCAGCGAGCGGAGCCAGAAACAATACAGGTTAGAAAAATGTTTGTTTTATTTAGTGAAAGTAGAAAGAGTTTGACTTACTAGAGAGGCTTTTCTTATTGTATTCATTCTGGGTCCAGGTCCTGGAAAGAACGTTTGGGATGGGACTTCCTGTAGTTGACCCTGATCTGTCCTCAGAGCCTCGTGTGTCTTGCTCTAAACTGCAAATACTGGGAGGGGGTTGAAGATCTGACAGGAATTTATTCTCTGCACTGTTACATTAAAAGAATCTTGCCTTATTCCATAATGTGTGTGAGGCTACAAGTCCTGTGGAAGGTGGGGAAATGGTCCTCCTATGTATATAGGTTATGTGTGCGCCACTGTGCATCTGAAAATGGTGAATCGGAATCGTTGGTACTTTATTCCAGATGTTTGCAAGGATAATTAATGTTCTGGAGGGAAAACTTACCCAAGGGTGACGGAGGTAGCCCTTAACACTGCACGGGGTTGGAAAGGGTGCCCTGCAGTTTCACTGTGGAAAAGTAATTTGTACGTGAACTTATAGAATGTGTAGAAAGCCAAGGAGTGCCAAAGGCAATGAAATAACTTGTGCTTAGAAGTGCGGTTCTAAAATGGTGGTACAATTCTAGAAGTTTCTCTTTTGACACAGGCTCTACCAGGTTATTCCCTTCAGAAGATGGAAATTAATAGACTGAGAAGCATCTCTGGTGTAATTTACTTTTGTTTTATTTAATGCAGTTAAACTCTTTCAGGGATTAACAAGAGAAGACATCTCCAAGTTTCTTGATAGTTTGTGACTTTGCCAGAACTTCCTGTCCCTCAGACCTATTTTATAGGGCCCCTGTAGCAGTGATTCTCTGACTGTGGGTTTGATTTGCTGTTGCCTCTATTTCTTTGCCAGGCAACCACATCCTTCCATCTGGTTTTGATTGGTAGATCTTGTTACAACATAAGATTGATTCTTGCAGTGCCCTGGTGACCTTGTCCAGCTGTTTTCAGCACAGATCACTGTTCTGAAATCTTTTAGTGGCTTCATCTGTGGAGCGAGTGCCTGCTGTAAATGCGATTGAAGTGGAAGTGTTCTTGCTGCATTTACCTGAACAATTACATTGTTATCATCTCCAGATGAATAAAGATCAGTCAAGGGTGAAGGATGGAAAACTGATGGAGGGACAACTTGAACAGAATATTAAAGATTTGGCAAGTGAACTCCAAAACAAAGAGCTGACAGCAGACTGTGCTCTGTGAGGATCTGTCAAGGAGCTAAATGTCTCTTATAGTTGACCCAGAGGAAGGCTGGCCTTCCTCCCAGCACTTTGATGAACAAAACCGGTGGTGATGTCAATGGCCCAAGTTGAAGAGCTTCCTTAAAAAAGTATGTTCCCCCTCACCTCTGCTTTTTATTGTTGTTCTTCACACAGACTGCATGCTACATCTGGTACACTCCTGAGCCGGGAGCTAGCACTCCTCCTGCAGCAACAGCGGTCATCTTTTGGCTGAAGTCCTTCAGTCCCATCATGCAGGAGGGCAGTGTTTTTAACCCGGCCTTAAGGGACTCCCCTGTGGGGAGCATTACTGTCTAGTTCAGATTTTGTTGGCAGCTCTTCACTGCATGTGTCATGCCAGTTGCTCTCCTTGTTCCAGGCTGTTAGGTGATTCAGGGCCGTGGTGTCAGGTCAGCTTGTCATGTCTTTGCTGTTTTAGCCTAGTCATGCTCTGGCAGATCATCATCTTGCCCGGCAAGATGCTTACACAAAACAGCTCAGCACACTGAAAACATAACCCATGCAGTCTGGAAACACAAGGAACTATTAAGAAAGGGCAAGAACCATGCAGAGCTGGAGTCTCACTTCCCTTCTGCAAACATAGCTGCATTCATCTCCCGGATCAGATGGTCAGATTGTGACATGACCCTCAGCATCCAGCTGCTGAGCTGGCCCGCGAGATCCTGCTCTGGTTGCAAAGGCAGCTGAAATTGTGGATGGGCTGGTCAGGGTGTACTGGGCAGTGGCTGAAGTTACTGCTCTTTGAAAAGCTATGTGTTCTTGCACAGCGTGCAAAGCAAAGGCAGTAAATGTCACCGTGTTAAGGGACACCATTCGGTGGGCTGGTGAAGATGGTTGGCTTTTGCTAGACGCTACTGTTGTCAAATTTTGAGGAAAATTTTCTCTGGAAAAAATCATATTTGTCTCAAAGTGGTTGGTGCTGGAGTTTCACTGACTTAGTAAGTGATGAAAAAGCAGATCTGACTGAAGCAGAATAGACTGTGTTTATTGAATTCTTCTTTAATTAAAGTTCTTACTGGCTTCATGCTGTTTCAATGTCATATTTTTAAATTTTTACATTGAATGACAGGAGCAGGGAGGAAAAAGAGGAAATGTTTATTTAATTCATGCTATAGAATGTAATGACAAGAGATTGTTTCCATACGTACTGTTTTTGTTGACCTTTTAACATTTGGAAATGTCAGGAAATACCATTACTGTAGGTCTATCCAGCTTTAATGCTACAATAACTTTATAGCTATTCACAAGGGAAATTATTATACATTGCTTGAAACAGTGAAGGTGTATGCGTGCGTGCACACAGATCTCTTTCTCTCCCTCCCTCCCCACAATACAGACGTCTGTGGCTGCATGCGGCCTCTGGTAAAAGTACCTTTGTGTCCCTGCAATTTTGACTTTGCTCTCAAAGCAGCCAGATTTACTGAGACAGAAAAGACAAATGTTTCTAGGAATTTTGAAGGAACTTCCAGTATTGTAAAATGTACTTTTAATGTACCTTAGGCAAAGGCCAAAATTACTTAGACAATGGCCAAAATTTCATAGGTACTTCAAATGTAAATGTTAGCCTTGTTTTCTTTTGAGAAGGCCCATTAAGATTCAGAGAGGCTCAGATGGAAGCACTTTGATCCATGTATGACATATTGCCTTTAAAACTGAGAAATAGGTTCCAGTCATGACTTTGATACTTAAGTTGTAAAAACATTGGAGGGTTTTGCTGTCTATGTAACGTACTTCACGGCCCATGTAAGTATGCAGCAAACATCCGTGTCTTGTCATCAAGTCGTCTTCACTGAGACAAAGCTCCATAAAGACCATTCTTACCTTGGACAGCACCACTCAATTCTCTAGTTAATTAACTAGGGACATGTCCCATCTCTTTGGCTACAGTTATAAAAATAAACAAACAATATAAAAACAAGAGAAAGGGCTTAACCATAAGCCCATTGTTTGTGAGGTTCTAGCCCAACAGAAGTCAAAGCTTTCAGTGATTCTGTTTCAGTGATTTCAGGACAAAGATTTCATCCTTTGGCTCAAAATAACCAAACAGATGATGGAAAAGAATGTCTCTCCCCAAAAATCCAGCTGAAAACTTTAAAATGAGGAAGATTTAAACCAGAGACCGCATGCGTATGCATTTTAAAGCATTTGAATGAATTAAAGTTAATATTAATCATGGGCATAATTATGACATGGTTTATCAAATACAATGGCTTAATTTGTTGTTAACTTTACACTGTCCATCCAGGAAATATCCTGGACCATACCTTTGCCTAATGGAAGATCTTTTGTCTTCAGAAGAATCACAGTCAGTTGTGTATCTGCTCCATTTTACTTATCACATATACGATTTAAAAAAGCAACATGGCCCACCCCAAGTGCAAATCTTTGGGACATTGCCCTCCTTGCTCCCCAAATATTATAATGTAAAATAATGACAGGGTATGATTGTTATCACTTCACAACCTTACCTGGATTTTGAAAAAAAGTAGTTTTGAGATATGGCAAATGAATCATAGTTGTCAGGTGTAATTAATTACTTTGCAGAAATTTGGAAATGGGGACTTGGAAAACTGGCCACCCTTGAGTATCAAAAAATCTCTTCTGTTGGCTGAGGTCAAGCTTACAGCTGAAGTTTGTATTGGTCATTCCAAAGAATATGTGAAATACTTAGATTATGACACATTTTATTTAGATAGATTTGCACGTAGTAATTACATATAACTCATGCACATTGAGTTATCTGACTGCTCTCCTAAAGTCTTCCTTTTTATTTAGTTTCTGTAGTATAGGTATTCCTAAACGTCACCTTCCAGATTCACAGAATAACAGGTTGAATTTCAGTGTGCTCAGTCATAATTCGCTAAGTGTTTTTCAAAGCCACTGATGCATAGTATTTAAAACATGAAACCTGAATGGATTGCTCTGATAAGGACCTGAACCGCTTCATTTCTCATTTACTGTATCAGATAGGAAAAATCTAAATTAGCTTTAAAACATGCCGTAATTTTAAAATTTCCCACTTGTTCTTTGGGTTGATGCAGATGCATACACACAAACACACATACGGAGTTCAACTTGATGCTCAGTCTCAGCCAGGACAAGGAATTTCTAATGTTGTGGATAGCCAGTTTTCACAGTCTTCATTTCCAAAATTTTACAATGTAATAAACTATACCTGACAATTAGCACTGGTATAGTCATGCTGTCTTTAGTTTTGTAGCCTGTATGCACTTTATTACTTAGACTACATAAAGATTTATGAGCTTTAATTATGAAGCTGGATAGCTATGTGTGTGAATACTAATAGATATGCTTAATTTAGAGGTGTAATGTACTTCTAAATTATTATATGTGATTGCTGGCAGTATGTATTGTCTGTCTGACACCCTTCCCATATGTATCTTAAAAGGAACTTTCCATTTTTTAACCTCGTAGATTTCTGATGAATGTGATTAAATGCAGAAATGGCCTTCAGTACATCTGGGTGTCAACCTAGCAGTGGATCTCTTTGAAACTAGACCTTGCACACATTTTTCTGGACTATTTCAAAATTTACTGGCTAGGTAGTTTCTGTCAATGCTTAAAACAGCAACATTGCTTCAGTATGTTGCCCTATTCAGAGACCTATATGCTAGGACTGGATTGATTCCCGTGCCATGCCAGAAGCAGGGCAAACAGATCCCTGCAGGATGACCTTTAAGGCATCTTATAAAATTATTGCTTGGTGTAGGTCTATCCCTCTTGAGGGAAGCTCAGTGTTTTGGTTACCATCTAGAGCTTTGCAGATCTGACAGACAAGATGGGAAGTTGGGTCTTGTGGAGCATAAGCAAGCTGACCTACCACTGGATTATAGATAGGGGGAAAAGGAGGGAGAGAAGACAAAATTGCCTTCTCCTTACTTTGGGAAGTGAGTTTATGAACCTTGCTTTCCCACATGTGCCCTTGCTACGATTAAAATTGCCAGGAATTGAAATGAATGTTTGGTCACAAAGTGGTCACGCTATTCCACTTGATCCAAATCAAGGGGTTTGTTTTCCTTTTTCAGTCTGCCTGGTTAACCAAAAGGGTGCTCAGAACTACCTGCAATTTACATAATTTTGTTATTAAGCATCTATAGAACTATGCTAGAGTAAGAGCTTTGTAGTTGCATTACTTTAATTGCTTTGAACAATTACATATCAAACAGCAGGTCTATGAGTGAAATTACCTAAATGAGGTAGAAATAGCCTTGGAGGAGTCACAAAAGTTAATGACATTGCAGCACCGAGGCCTTGGTGTTGCAAAAATGTCAACAAAGTCTCCAGATGGCTCTGGTGGCAGGTACTACAAGTCAGTAATCCAAAATGAGACATCGCTCGTGAAACCTGAAGCTTACTTCGTCCTTGCCTTCACTGCCTTTTTTAGTGGAAAAGGCAAATATCACCTCTTCTTCGACAGAAGCTTTTGTCAAGAGCGGAATGGTCTTCAGGCAGAGTGGTAGGTGCTAAAAGGAAAAAATGTGCATGATTTGATGTATATAGATTAACAGTGAGCATAGTGTTGAAAATTCCTGGCTTTGGGTCAGTTTAGCGTAACATTTGGACAATATTTTTGTGTTCATAAGTTTCTTAGTCTGGAAATCCAAACCGGTGATAACAGTTATTTGTTCCCTTTGCTTCTGCCCTTAATTAGGAATCTGTCAGGAGGGGCAGGCAGGGGGAAAAATGAGATACACTTAATCTTTTTCAAACACATCAGAAGATGAAGGTCAACTTGAATTTAAGCTGTCGCTTAAGTTTGATTCTCATTTGTTCTGAACCAGGCACACACCCCTCATGCTTTAAGGCATCCTGGCAATCAGAAGTCTCAAAACTGCATTTTCCTGTTACTTGCCAAACAGCGGGCGGTTGGCTTGCTGCAGAAGGCTGTAAGAAACTAAGAAAGACAACAGATCATCCGTGGACACTAAAGGATCAAACAGAGGGAAGTTGGGTGGTTTCATCCAGCGAATCTCCTGTGGTAAATGATTCAGTATTGCTCAAAGTCCAGCTCTGGTGCAGTCCATTTTTACAGCTCTTCTGAATACCCTGACTTGTTCAGTAATGCAGTAAAAAGGCTTTCGTCTCAGCCCATTCAACTTAAAAAATGGAAAACGAAATCCTCTTAATCCTTCCTTGGATCAGCCTGCACAATGAAGTAGCCAAACTGGTAGTCACGGTATTGCTATGGTGCTCAGGCTGCTGGGATTCCTACCCCTTCTCCCTCTCCGATCACCAGTGGGATCAGTCATTCTCTATTAGGTTGGAAAAGCTCAGAAAATAATAACAATAAAAATGTTAAACGTGCTGTGCAGTTTCATTCCACTACTATAATGAGCTTAGCAAACCCTAAAGTAGAGAATACATAATTTTAAACAGATTTTTAAATAGCTCTTTTGTCAGCTCTCTTGGAAGAGGAGCAGAGGCAGCTGAAGATCGATTTGCAGAGGCAGAAGCAGCAGCTTTCTGGGCCTGATCCTGCCAGGTGCTGTCTACCTAGGTTTCCCCTGCCGTTGTCTGAGTGAGGTGAGCTGGGCCTGGTGGCATCAGCCCTCTCAGTGGGACGGTAACATAGTGCCCAGGAACTGGCAATGCAGGACAGCCAGTCTGGTAAGCAGACGTGGAGGCAGCCAGCTGGGCCTTCACAGGGAACCAGCTCCTTTTTACTGGACTACAACATTGCACAGTGATAATTATGGATTCAATAATTTCTCCACCATCTTAAGCTTCTTTCACTTCTCCCTTACCAGATCTTTACTTTGAAGGAGAAAAGGGGAAATAGCTTCTCTATCATGGGATTCTTTTGAGCACCTTAAGGAATGGCTATAAAGCAGAGGAGGAGGACTGCAACCCAATACCATCACATCTCTCTCCAGAATCCTTCTTTCTGTTCTTAATCTCATTTGACTGGTGACTACTCAACAGAGCAATAAGAAAAGCATTTAAAGTATCCCATCAAGCCAGCATAGATTTCTAAAGCAGGCCAGTCCAATTAGACTATTATGGGTGGCCAAAATAAGATCTCTGTGTGTTCTTGATAAATCAAATAAATGGAGTAGTGGATGGGCACGTCATGGTGAGCAATTTGAAGCTGAAAACAAGAAAGTTTCTAGTCTCTGTTTCTGCCTTGAAGAGAGACAACATTGAAAAGACCTGCTGCTCTTGATATAAAAAAAATAGAGCTGGAAATGAAACAGATGAAACCATTAGTTTATTTCACTGGAAAGCTTCTGCTCTGAGGAGAGCTGTACCATATTGTTCTGTACAAGGACACCAGATTAATCACCTTTTCTCTCCTTCACCTTTTATAGTGATGCTGCACAAATGGTATCAAGCTGATGGAGAAAATTATAAATATACTGTGTCTGCAATTTAGCAGCATTAATCACACAAACTTAGTAGTTTTAGATGGTAGTGGGTCATCCATTAGCTGAAAAGTTGACAGTTGTAGCATAGAAGCCTGAGTTCAGGCCTCATCTTCCCCTTTCAGATCATCTATTTCTTACTCGGTGAAAACATCTGGTCATTTCAAAACTGTAATTTTCATACATTTTAGCTAACAGTGGAATGTTGAAAAGCTGTTCTGAAAAACATAGTTCTTTCCTGTGCCAAACCAGTTGGCCTGGTCTTAGCAAATGTTGTTATAAATCTTCTTTTTGCTTTTTCAACAACTCTAAAACTACAAAATTAAATACTTCATAAAGACTAGCCAGTGGATGCAGGTTAGTATGCTGGAGAAGAGAAGCTCACAAAACCACCAAAACCTCTTGAAGGCTGCCCCAGTCACCCCACAGAGTTCAAGCCTACAGACCCATAACTACCTCCCAAGCAGCGTTTTTGGAATCCTTGACGCAGGAAAGACAATATTAGCTTTACTTTAAGGGGAAGGTAGGGAGGAAAACAAGCAAACAGCAACAAGACTGAAGATCCTTTTGCTTTCCCTTTTTTCTTCCAAGCTCAGCTCAAAATCCTTATATTGAGGTGCTGTGTGGAGTCAGAAGGAAAATAACAAAGCAGAAGGCCTGACTTCAGTCACATATGCCCACATCTTCGCCGTTAATGTAAGTCGGTGCAGATGGTCTTTCTGACTAAAACTTTACTGCTCGTCATCCAAATCTTACCCCTGTCTTGTGCATAGTCATGAGTACAAGGCTGAATGGTCCCACTCTCACCTTGTTTATTTGTCAAAAAGGAAAAAAAAAAAAAAGCAACAACACACTGTTCATCAACTCAAAAGAGTTAGCAATATGAAGTAAAAAATTTGGAAGTAATATGATGATTTTTTCGAAGGTAAATTTCATCCAGAGAAAGCTGAGGAAGTCAGAGGTGTGCCGGCTGCTAGACTGGCTTGTCCCACCAAGCAAACAACCTAGCCGAGGAATGGCAAATCCAACTTCTGTTGCCAAATTCCTTCAATGAATTTATAATCGTTATATGCTGAATGTGCAAGGACACTGGAAGTGCTCTATCTCAGCTGATTCTATGGCACGTGGGAAGAGTGCTCTGTTCGTGGGCCTGTTTTGGTTGAAGACATGGGTGTAAGTTAGGCCTAAGCATATAAACTTACATTTTCTCTTCCCTTAGCTTCTGCTCTTGAGGCTGATGTAGCTGAGCTACCATCCTCTATGGCACATGTGCCTGCAGGCAGATCAATAGAGTTTTTTCGCTTGTTTGCTGTTTTTTTAACATGCCAGGAAAAAAAGAAGATTCATTTGAACAGGAACAATAGTTTGCTGAAAATTCTAGAAAATATTGAAAATTCACGTCTGAGCCAAGATTATTTTTTTAATTATCATTCTGCTTGCGTGGTCCTGACGATTAAAGCTGAATGGAATGTTGAGCTAAGTGAGTTCTCAGGCAGGAATGCCAACTCACCAGTCCAGAAATACCGGGACCAAAATAAGAGGAAAAAATAGCATGTGCTATTTCTTCACATCAGATTTATCTTTCAGATAAATTCAGATTGAATTTATGCTCAGAGAGAGGCAGTCATATTTCAGAAGAGCCCAGCTGGGCATGGTACTCCATTAACACGGAGGGAAGTTCAAGTTGCTCATCTGTGTGGTAAATCCCAAGCAAGGATCCAGCTGCTAGGAGAACTAGGATTTGTTCATTCTTGTTTTTGTCCTTGATAGGAGCTGTTTTGCTTTGTGTAAGGATTAATCTGAGGAAAAATTAACACCTAACACCTGTGCTCCAAACTGACTGCCTCCCTTCACGGATCCATTCCGAACAGTTGCTAGCCAGCAAGGATCTTTTGTTTAGCTCACTAGATTTGGGACACAAAGACTCAAAAATCCCTTATCTGAGCAAGAGCTGGGACTTGAATGTCTTTCCTGGACTAGGT
>JAVCKT010026876.1:0-10967 GCA_032273925.1 Rhynchotus rufescens | reverse complement strand
GTCAAGGTTTGCTCTTCATCTGTTTGCATGTGCTCTCCTATTGCCTGCCCGTGCCTTGCAACAAAGCCAGTTGTGACCTCTGCCTTAAGAATTTCAACCAGGCAACGAGATGTCTAACTGCTAGAAAATCACCTGCAATTATTCACACTCTCAAAATTGCAGGAGCAAAATGAGACCCTGCTTTTCAAAATCAGGTCTATTATGTGTCTGCAAAGTATATAATCTCCACATAATTCATCAACACCATTAATCTAAACTCCTATGTACTGAGCTCAATAGTGCATGTGTTTTCCATGTGTGTGTAATATCAAACAAGCCTGTGTTTAACTTGTCAGAATATAATCAACTTCCATTAATTACTTCAGTATGAAGTCTACAGTACCATTGGCTCTTCATATAATCACTCAAAAAGCTTTTATTGGGGAGCTAAACAGCTCAATAACACTAATTAATTGTGTTTCTTGGATAACTGAGATCATATAAGTGGAAAGGTGGTTTTGGTACATTTCCCACTACATTGATTTTCACATTTCTGGAATGCATTTCCCCATAATGGTCATTAGTGCACGGAGAAAGGAGTTGGAAAGGTGCAGTAGAAGCACGGCATTCCTGAAATATGATTTGAGATTTGTACTGGATCTGCACTGTTTGCCAGAAATTCAAACTCTGGCGAATAACTTAGCCTTTCTAGGCTGTTTGCCCAATAGGCTGAGTGAAAAAAACAGCAAACCTTGAAATCTGCCAATATTTATGTACCAGTGTGTGATTCAATTGTTTTATTGCAGAGTGAAAGTGACATAAGAGAGAGAGGGAGAGAAGGACGGAAACTCTGCGAGTCTGGGGGAAAAAATACGAAGCATTTGAATGTTAGTGTTAAAGAATTTTAAGACCTTTAATTAAACCGCCCCAAAACTCACAAGCTCAACAGAACTCAAAAAGAAAGAGAGCAATTGCTCTCCTGGGGTTTTCAAGGCTTTACTTCTACACATATTTTTCTAATTCCACATAGAGGAAGAAGAAATGTGCTTTTCCCACCTGAGAAGTGTTGTTTGGTGATTCATGAAGCTTTCTACCCTGTCTGAAGTAGATATTTCTCAGTTACGTACCCCAGGGCTGCACAGTTCCAGACCGGAAGAGAGCCGGCTGGGAGCAGGTATTGGAAGATTTGAAGGCCTGCAGAGCACTTTGGATCCGCAGGATATGACTTAGCATTGTTTATATATTGGGAGTAAATGAATTGTTGCACTCCGTGGCATGGAAAGCCAAAGAAAAAGTCTTTCTTGGCTGGATCATGGATGCTGGTTGTGGTTTTGGATTTGTATTTCAAGACTGCAGTCAATGCTGGTTGTATGTTTCAGGTCCTGTGTGCAGCTCCAGTATTCTCCCAAAAACACCATCTTTTTGCCTATACATACACTTGCAGCACTTAAAATGCAGTTCTTCTTCTGCATGTGCTCATAGCTTTTTCCATCAAAGTTCTTTTTTATTTTTTTTTTACAAACATAAAATGCATTTGTTTTATTGTCACATGGTCAACCCCTTAGTGAATCAAGATCAAAGTGTGTAGTAAACATTAAGGAGTAAGTATTGTCACAAAGAAGACATAAATGGATCCTGTGGATTGTTTAGCTAAGTTCTGTAAAAGTCAAGTACCTCTGAAAGAGCATCCTCTGCAAAGTGAAAAAGATATATCAAGGGGGCAAGGATAGGAGAGGAAAAATAACAATTACAATTCAGTACTCCCAAGAAAGTAAATAATAATAATAATAATAATAATAATAATAATAATAATAATAATAATAATAATAATTGACAGGAGCTGAAATATCCATTATAGTGTTGCTTTTGCTGGTGTGCTAAAGAAATGGTAGTATGGAATTTCTAAGAAATAGGGAAGAACTTTGTAACTACAAACTCTCAGAATATTATTTCTTAACAAAAAAAGACTGACTATAGATGTGGGATGTTTTACTCTCACATGTTTGACTATGCAGTTAATACTGTCCTCTCTGACGATCCTCTCAAAGCCATTTGATAAAGTTCTGCTGCCAAAAGATAGACAACTGTATCCATATTTTGTGCTATTCCTGTAAATATCTCATGGCATGTTTTGGGCCTTTCCATATGTAAGACTATTGCCACAGGTCATGTTTTGTAACTATTGCTAAAAGGACAGGATATTAATATGAGAAAATGGATGTTGGCCTATATAAAGAACTGGATTTGCAGCCTCATTGGAGTATTGATGAATTACTGACAGAGTCTCTCTAACCTGTAGCATTCACGTGTCAGAACTCACAATATCTTTGATTTTTCCCATTCCTATCTGGAGAGCAAAAGCCTTTTTCTATCCATACTTGGATCTGTCTCATATTCCATCAGCCTCCTGCCCATTTCTGACCACTTACGTGATCCTTTGCATCAAGAAGGACAGCTTGACCCTCAGCACACGAACCTTGAGATTGTCACTCTTTGCAGTGAACACCTTGTGAATCAGACTGCTGACAGAGAAAGGTGCTTGAATTTGCTGTAGTCTCTGGACGTGATACAGGGCTAATAATTTTTGTACATTTTCATCAAAAGTGATTGTTTCTCTTTGGGTAATGAAATGGCGAGTGCTTGCCAAAAATAATAATAAAGAAATGCTTATCACAATGAAGATATGAAATAAAATTCTTGATTATTTTCCCTCTTTCTATTTCTGGTTCAATTCCTTTTTCTTTGACTTTTTGCCTCCTACTCCCGCCTCCCCATTTCCCTGCTTTCCCGAGCTGCACATTCCTCGAAGCACATTCAGCGCTTCCCCGTGAGTTAATAAACGAAGCCTTTTTTAGACTCAGCAGCGCTTTATTTCTGAATGATCCATCTTGTCACACAAGGAACATTCCCGATGTTTTTGAAGCACACTGCTGCCCTGTGCGCGCTCGTGGAGCGGCTCGGAGGAGTCTCTTGCCGCAATTTCCTTGGCTTCGCTGGACGTGCTGCGATTCCCAACCCAGGCTACAGGCATTTGTTTTCCTGTTAGTTAGCGGCATTGACCACAAACCAGACTGTCAAAACTGGTGTCAGTTAACATGTTCAGCAGCTCTTTTGAAGCCTGAGGCAAACTGAAATAATTTCTTCCCCTGTTGGCATCTACTGTGAAACTAAAATTTCTCAGCAGTCACCAGAGGCTCTGGAGCAAGTGTTGTTTGAAGCAGCTTATAGGATCTATTCCTGTGTTTTTCTTTGTGGTTTGTCTGCCTGTATCAAACTCCAGAACACAGTGAAAATGTTCAGTCTCCCATGACATTGTAGAGAGTGGATATAGGCTGACCCTGCAGTGTGGCCTTCAGAGAGCTCAGGGCAGGAACTTCAGCTTCTGCTCAAAACAAACACCTTCTAGAGCGTTTCTGCCCAAGTATTTTCGATGGAGGCCAAAAGCACTTATGGAGCACAGAGATCCTTCAGTAGTTGTCCCATTGCACCTAACTGGAAATTTCCTTTCTTTCTTCTGCTGGCAATTTTAGTGTTCATTTTAAATGTACATCCCTTCGACAGCTTCTGCACTTCTCAGTTCTGTTGTCTTCCATCTGGGAGCCACCTTTGTCCTTTATGTTCGTCTCTGAAAGGCTGGGAAAGTTAAACAGCCTCCGATGGATGGCTGCCCGGTCTCCTCCGCAGGCTGGCTGGTGGGATCAGAACTCGCTGTCCTTCCCCTCCACGCTAGCGCCAGGAATGTAAACACACCTCCTGAAAACAGAGGAATAAACCAGCTGCTAGACACTCTTTTAACCATCTATTGAGCAACACACTTCCATGCCATGTTTATAAGACGGCTGAAATAATAGAAAATAAGGGTGGATAGGCCACCACAGTAGGCCCAAAGTAGGATCACTGCCACCTGCTTCTCATTGATACGCACCTCATGTGCTCTTGAAAAATCTTCAGTGATGGGGAGTCTATATCATGCATATTCTGGTGCTTCCTTGCCAGATCCCTCTTCTTCTGTTGGCATTTTCTTCTTAATAACTAACCCACTGGATCCTTTAAAGCAATTAAAACTTGTTATTACTTGACTGTAAGGAGGTACAAAGAACAGATTATCACCTTCATTTAATGCTGGCAATATACACCTCAAGACTGATACTTTCTTTAAGTTTAATAACCCCAGACCAATCATCCTTTCTTCCCAGGTCCTTAAGTGTAATACCTAAAAATGGACACAGTTCAGTGTGGCCTTGATAGAGCTCAGCAGAGCAGAAGAATTGATTTATATGTCTTGCAGTCCCAGACCTAAATATACAACCTAGTGTGGCATTTCTTTTTTCATAAAAGCAGGATATTTTTTAGCTGTTATCAGCTATGATCTTCTTTAGAACACACAGATAACTCCCTACTCTGTATTCTGTACTCTACTGTACACCCTACAGATACCCGTGCATTTCATAACTTCTGTTCACCCATAGGCACCCATAGGCAATACAGTTGATTAATTCTGCTTTTAAGACTGTTTTTAAGACTGTTTCTTCAATGTTTCAAGGTGATTTTGAATTCCAGAACTGGTCTCTGATCTGCTTGCAAGGAACAGCAAGCTGACAACAAAAACAACAAAAACAAACAAACAAACAAAACATTCTGCATTGCTCCATTTCTTTTCTGCCCAAGACAATCATCAGAAAGAACAGAGCTAGAAGAACACTCTGTGGTGGCAACAACCATAGGCCCGCTCAGAGCTACACGTCCCTAGAAATTAGTTTATAACACTAATAGCAGATGTCCCACAGGAGGGGACCTCTTCTTTTTTTTTGCATAATCCAAGCTATGAATGAAAATGCTGAACAGAAACAGCTAAAAAGTCAGACCTCTGTGGAAGTCCTTGATGCATCCTTCCATTTTGACTGTGAGTCCTTGGTAAATATTGTCTGAGTTCAACTTGTTTTGTTGATGGCAATTCTTCATGGTAATTTCAGCTACTTGATATTTCCTCTGCTTACTTAGGAGAATGTTGTGTGAGATACTGCCAGAAGACTGGAGTCCAGCTAGCTGGCTGATCTATTGCTGCTTTCTTGCCCACATGGTTTGCCAAATTTTCACAGGAGGCAATTAAAAATGTTTGATGTGATCTCGTTTTCAGAAGCTCAGACTGAATGTTTTTTATGACTTTGCCGTCTATTTGGTGCTTACTCACACTTTGGCTAATTGTTCCTGCTGTTCCCCAAGCCAGCAGGCCACCATCTGGGCTCCCCCATGTTGTCCCTTATGTGGATGGATAGCACGTGTTTCAGAAAGCCTGTGGACACCTCGTGTACAGCATGGCTGTGATTAGAAACACGACCTGAATATCTGCCCCAGGGCACCAAGAGCAGCTATGCCTGGACATACGCACCGTGGAGAAGGTGCTGGCAGAACCAGGGTGTGGGTCAGCCTTAGGTATGGATTCCCAGGGACAGCAGATCCGCAGGCACAGGAGAAGCAGGTCACACATTGCAAAGCAGTTTAGCAGCGGCTTATAGCACTTTATCTGTTAATTCCCTTCCTGCATGGATCAGCACTGCATTGCTCCCAGCTAGCGCAACACTGGGTCTCCGAGACCAAAGGCCCCACTGTCCCCTGTGTCTCTAACCTACAACCTCTTTGAAGTGTATTTTCTACCTGAGCAATGGGAGCCACTAAAGCAAACTACTGAAAACCAGAGACTGAGCTGTGTTGCCAGGCTTCTCAGTAAGGGGTAAAAACACAAGTCCTGGGATCTTTCGTGCTTAAGTAGTAACTGGTGTCAAAGCTTCCATTGGTTGCGATGAAAGGAGAATTCAGCCCAGGACTGTGACATTTAAAACTTCACAGACAAAAAAAAAGTAATGAGTCCTCTTCATTCTACATAAGAGTGCTTTTCTTTTCATTCTCCTAGAAGAGGTTTAAGAAATTACTCTTGGCATTTGGTTTCCATGCTACCATTTTGTTGCTGTTGAGGGAATGCAGCAAAAAGTAGCTAAGTATTAGTTTACATAATAATGTTTCCACATGCCTGTATTTAATTTCCAGTTGTAAATCCAGGTCCCACCAAATCCCACTCTCATGCTGGTACATGTCTTTGTGAAACAGATACAGGGAATATTTTATGTTATAAATTGGGTATAGAGTTCCCACCTCAGGTGCCCATTAGGAAATTGCAAAAAGATTGCAATCTTCTCGTGTTTTTGTTCCTGAAAGGGGATCTGATTGATGATTCTTAGAACATGTTTAATATAGACTGCATTATGTAGAGATGTATTTATAGCTGTTTGCATAGTAAACACTTTTATTGCAAGTTGTCTTGTTTGAGACAGCAGTTACAGAAATGTGTTTTTACAGGAACTAAGACCATAAAGGAAGGCTTTTATTTAAAAGGTGAGAGAGCAGGGGTAAATATAACTTGTAACTGTATAACACTTTACACACTTCAAAGTGACAAAAGCACTGAACTTTCCAGGAGGAGCCTCCTCAGATTTGGCCGCGGGCGCTGACGGAGGCGTTACACCAGCCTGGCTGGCTGCTCTCAATGAGGCCTTTCTCCTGCTCACCTGCAGGTGCCCGCTCAGCAGGCAGCAGCTCCAGGGGTGTAGTCGAGGATTTAAATGACCGCATAAGGCTAAGAATTCCATTACTAGACATGTTGAAATGTGAAGAGTCACTATCATCTGTGCTTGTTTGTTTGCTTGTTTTCACTTTTTTCCTCATGTGGTTTCACTGCTGATGAAGTGTGGCAGCAAATCTTGGGCTAGAAGACTCAAGTCTTCTGTTTGCTGTTATACTACTCAGTGCAAGCTGACAAATGCACTTATTAATGTTGTTACACTCTCTTTATAGCTAAGGGTGATACCATCTTCAGTCTGACAGCGCTGCTTTCTCTGTTATTTGTAATGAACAGGCATGTTATAGCATTGCATAGGTTCTTCCATCACAGCACAAATGAGCTGTCCATGTCTCCTCTATAAGGAGGAGGAGCACCAGAGAGCTGGCAAAGTCTCATCTTGTCTGCAAATGCTGTCTTTCTTTGAAGGCAACAGCACACCGACCTACAGCAAAGACATCATTCTCCTTAATGAAACTGTTAAGCACAAAAACCTGGTATTTTAAGAAACTACTTACCCACATTTAGACTCTTACATCTACAGATTAGCATGTAAAACTGTTCTGATTTTCAAAATGCTAAACATCATTGAAAGTTCTTCCGGGGAATATATTTTTCCCTCAATGGAGAAACTCAATCCCACAAAATTTTTGAGATGAGAAGGTTTTCCGATTTCCAAATCTAGTGGAAAGTATAAATCTATAAGAAAACACATATGAAAACCTAAAAGAGTATTTCTAAAAAGTCAATAAAAGTAATTTGATAATTTCAATTTCTTGATAAGTTTCAGTGATTGCAATTTCAGTTTTGATTTCAATGTTTGTACTGCAACTGTCCTACATTTCAAGACAAAAAGATTTAATCCAGAAAACTGGACTTTTCATTAAAAAAGTAGAATTTGGCAGTTTGATCATTTCCAAGCTTTCTAAGGAGAAACCCAAAGAAAATAAAGCTATTGTTCAGTTCTACAAAATGTTTCCATCTTGCTGACCCAGTATTTAATTTGCAAAGCTTTAGCTGAAAAGTGTTTGCCGACCATTTTTCATGACTACCCTGGGCTGGATAATTACATATTTTGTGGCCATTTCACAAGATCTCTAAAGATTTTAACTGTTGCCCAAAGCCTTTAGGCACGCATTTCAGTTAGGCCTCTCCTCTTCATTCCTTCCCACGAACAGAAGGCTGGCTCAGTTTTCCTCTCTATGTGTACTCAGCAAACATGGATGGGAAATGTGCAAAGTAGGCACTGAATTCCATGACATGGTGTCCATGGATCTGCTGTCCTCTCCTGCCCTGCTGGAGCAGGACGGGCCTGTCTCATGCTGCTTGACTTCTGCATTTCTTCTGAATGTGAGAAGCAATATCACAACTATAGCTATGTTGAGGTGGTTCATCTGTTCTCAGCTGGTAGTTTATTTTGCCTATTATTGTCAATGGAGCACTGCAAACACTGCAGAATTTCCATTCCATTCTGGAATATGTGCTTGAGATGCCTGGGATTAAGGCATATGGAGATATCTCTCTTCCTCTCTCTCTCACTGACTGTGATTTTTAGCTATGAAAGCTGTGCCTCACTCAAGTGAGAAGGGAATACGTTTATGCACAAGATAAGTAATTTCTGTGATTGTGCCTGAGGTTCCTCAGTTCAGGCACAGCCTTCTTGGAGAAGATGGATTCCATGCTACAATACTCAGTCTTCGATTGTGGTAACATCAGATACCAACATCTCTTCAAGTGCACCAAACGGAGCTCACTCAGCCCTGCTCTCCTGAGATCAAACTCCTCTGGTTACCTCGCTTACCAAACAGCACTGCTGTCTTCTACTTTCAGAGAGTCTCATCGCACCAGGGGAGCAGTGAGGTACATCTCCTAGACACGGTCTTCATCCAACCACCTACCAGCAGTCCCCAGTGCTTAGAGCATCTCCAGGGAGAGCCCAAGCCCCTGTTCATGGACTGGACCCTGGATGAGACTGTTCACTGCAGAATAGAGTCAGGACTCCAGTTTTTCACCAGGAAACTATCTTTCTTACCCTCAAGATAATATGTCTTTACCATAAAAGAAAGAAATGTCCCTAATTTGTGGTTATTTACAGCACTGTAAATCAGGCACATGCCACGAAGTACCAATAAAAATTGCTTAAAATCAGCCTTAAATAGCTAAACTCTCAACAGCAGCTCATAAAATGAGACTTGGCAGTTCTTAGGTAGTTATGGTTAAATTGACTGTCCTTTTGGGAGTTAAGATAGCCAAAAGCAGTAGTAGTTAGGAGCGAAGTGATAGATGGTAGAGCGCATTGGTTGAAGAACCTCTATTGTACCCTCCTGAGGCTGAGGACTGGCCATGGGCTGCAAAGAGGCAGATATCAGACTTTGTCACTGAACACGAGCTTGCTAGATCATATATCCTTCACTTAGGTGGCCTTACAAACTGCAGAGCTAGGCAGAAGAATGAGCTTTGGCATGAAGCATCTCATTGCTATCTGCATGTAATAGGAGACTTTTCAGGCAGGAAGAAAGATAGAGAAGGATGTCCAAAACAGGACGAAAGGAGAGTAAGGAAATCTGAAGAAGGGACCGATAGCATAAGTGAAAAAAGCCCATCCATGAAGAAACCAGATCTCAGCTCCTTTTTAAAAGTCAGGTGCGTGAGCTATATTAGCCTCGAGCCAGGTCTAACTTCCGCTGCCAATAACCACTTCCACTGCCAATAACCCAAGCTGACATAACAGCAACATTAAGGAGTTTTGGGATTTTTTTTTTTCTGTTGCATTAGGCATTCATGCTGCTTTTCCACTTTTTTTTTTTTTTTTCTTTTCACAAAGTACTTGTATTTTAGCCAATCTCCTCCCTCCCTGTTAAATAAGAGAAGATTCAAGATGGGGCCCGAAGCTAAACATTAGCTCAGCAAACCATCACCGTGAAAAACTACAGATCTGGGTCTCAGTGCTGCCATTGGTGCTAACATGGACTGAGCGTAGCCTCATGCTGGCAAACCAGCTCTTGAAACCTGAGCTTGCATCCAGGGTGGTGGATTTCTGTTGCCTCTCTAGCACTATGTCAAAATAGCTCTGAGGTAATTCAGCCCTTCGGGCTGTGTTTTATCTCATTTTCCTTCCCTACCTTTCTATTCTAGGTATGCATTTTCCCTAGAGCTCCTTCCAGTCTTCAGTGCCCTTCTACAACATAGCAGCTCAGTGATGCAAGGCAATATTATTGTCCTCTTTGCACCGATGAAACAAAGCATGGACCATTTATGAGAACATTGCTGTGGGCAAGCACAGGCACAGAACAAGCAGTGTTCCAAAAACTGCACAGGCATATCCACACCAGGTTGAGTCTGATCCATATTCTGCTGAGAACCTTGGTGTAGCAGACCAGAACTGGGGCCATACGAAGGTGGTTACTCAGTTTCCGAACTGGAGCAGGTTTCTGTCCAGCTGGCTCCCATCAGGCATGCAACTGTCTGCACTTAGCCATGGAAACATGCCTAAGACCTCAGACATTCAGAAATGCTTGAATTTGTTAGGTTAGGTTAACTTAGATCTCTTTGAGGTTCTTCATTCTCAAAGAGTGTCACAGGTCGTTCATAGTAAAATGGGACTATAACTGGCATCAGCCTTGCTTAAGGCTGTTATTGTGGCCATTGCATTGCTTCCCATCAGACTTCAGAGCTGCTTCCAGAGTACTGAATAATACATGGAATATACATGGAGGGGCTGGTGTGCTCAGTTCATGGGGAGTCCATGCTCCGTTTTTCTGCAAAACATAGGCCATGATTTCAGAAAGTGTGCTCATGTATCATAAAGATTGAATGAAAAGACAAAATAAGCTTAAGAATCATTTCAGAATCTGAGATTTCACAGAAAAAAAAAAAAAAAGAAAAAAGAAAAAGCTGTTATGTTTAAAATCTACCATGCTGAAAGACAGCTGCAACCTTACATTTGCCACATAGCAAACGGGCATCTAGAGCAGCACTCATCCCAAGCAGCACAAGTGAGGTTGGCTGCTGTAGGTGCTTCACTCTCCTGGCAGTACCGGCACTCTGCTCTGAGGTTCTCATTGCTCTCCTGAGAATAAGACCTGCAAAATTTGATATCCATGCACAGCCCTGGTAGACCTGATTTAGAGGAGAAGAGAGAGGTCTTTGTGATCAAAGGAGTCAGCACTGCACACTCATGTTGCAGCTTTGACAGGGTGGACAGCCAGACAGACTTACTTTTATCTTCCATCCCACGCAGAGGACTTCATCCACATGCAGTTGTCTTGTCTGGCACTTGATCCAGGGAAACATGGCCCAGGGCTCCTCAAAAGCATGAGAAATGGAGGCCATCTCTGTCAACTGAATACCCTCTGTAAGGATTCCCAAGGAAGGC
>JAVCKT010026875.1:0-22411 GCA_032273925.1 Rhynchotus rufescens | reverse complement strand
AAGGAAGGAAGGAAGGAAGGAAGGAAGGAAGGAAGGAAGGAAGGAAGGAAGGAAGGAAGGAAGGAAGGAAGGAAGACAAACGCCTCCCCGCGCGCCCCGCTCCCACTCGGGGCACCCCAGGGACAACCCGGCCCCGCCCCTCCCCGGCCCCGCCCCCGCCGCCAGCGGCCCCGCCCCGCGGCAACGGCGCCTGCGCGAGCCTTTCCCGCCCATTCCCGCCCTAGGGCAAAGCGGCGACCGTTTTTTCCGTTATTTTCGGTGGGTTTCACCTCAGGCGTAGCGTTTGGGTTCCAGAGCTGCCCCTTTCGCCTGTGCCTGAGTGCTGCTGCTGCCTAAGAGCCACTGAGGAGGATTGCAGTGACTCCTTCCGTTGCCCATCTCCACATTTGCCGTCCCCCCAAACCCCCTTTTTATCCCTCAGCTCTTGTTTTCTGTTTACTCAGCCTCAAGAAAGTGCAGTAAGCAAAACAGGTCAATCTAAAATCTTACACCAGGCCAAAGCTGGCTTGCTAAACTGAAATGTCAAGTTTATGGGGGCCCTATTTTAAATCGTATTACTTACTGATGGCTGTTGAGCTTTATTGTGCCACCAAAGCTGTTTAAATGTAAATTGTATCGCATCAGTGAGCCAGAAACTGCTGTAATGTTGTCAAAGAGGTAATTTATGTATAGCACAGAAGGAAAGAGCAAATTGATCAGTTCTTCTGGTCTAAAGGTAGACGCTTGGGCTTAAATCTGATCAACATGTTTACTAGCTGTTTGCCATTAACTGCGGAATCAACAATTTAAATGTAGAGGCATTTATTATTATTTCTCTACACAATTACGTATTTATTTTCTGTTTATACTGTGTTTTCAGGACTTCATAAATACTTGGTATATTGACTGTGTATATAATAGGTTTAAAGGCAGAAGTTTATTCGCTATTTTTACAGCGTTTATCTATTTTAAAAAGGTAGAGAGTATGACTTTTACTTCAGGAATGTGGTCATTGGGCCCAGCTTTACAAAGACCAATTTACCTGTTGCTTAACTGCCTGTGAGTGTGTCCTAAATCCAATAGAACTATTTACCCTGTTAAAAATGTTGTCTAAATTGATACGTGCAGTGGGCATATACAAAAAATTAAGACATGTGTCATAATATTGCATATAAATTGGATGTCTTTAGTGCACATATTGATTGACTTTCTCTACTTGCATGGCTTTTGTACAGCAAACTTGAGTAAGCAATACATTATTTCTTATTAGGATACACAAAGAGAAATGAAAAGGAGTTTAACTGACACTTCAGCTCGTAGCACAGCAGGTACCATTCATTCTTTTGCACCTTAGATGTATCTCATTCTGCTTTTTTATTTGTGTATATATGCATGTATATATATCTACACATATACATGTGTACACATATACACATATATATGGCCAGGAGACTGGTGACTAACTGAAAAGTTTAACTCAGAAAATTTTTGAGGGATAGAGGCCTGGGCATATAAATTCTATGGGGCAATAGCCAGACTGTCTTACCATTTTTTAGAGAATATCATTCTTCTGGGCAATGTGAAATAATAGAATTATTAGGTAATTATTAATTACATACTTAAGCACAGTTTGTGTATTCTGTTGCTGCTGATATGCTATAATTATGTGAATTTTAATTTTAGGTTGTCTGCCAGTACCTCTGTTCAATCAGAAGAAAAGAAACAGGCAGCCTCTCACTTCAAATCCACTTAAAAATGAGCCCTCTACCAGTTCTGGAACTCGGGCTTATGACTTTTCTCACACATCACAGGGTAAATAAGATAGATATATTTTTCAATGGCTCTGAATTCATTTAAATGTTAACTTTATGATTTTTTTTCTTAGATTAGACATCACCCTTATCAAGAACTATAGGCCTCCTTTATGGTTATTGCTGAAAAGTTCATTATGTAAAAAATGTCCTCCAGGAAGTTCCTTTCTGCTCTGTACAATTGAGCTTTTTACTTTGTGCCTCGAGGGAGGTTGACTCTTTGTGTATTAGAGAAGGCAGCAACATGCTGGCATTTAAATGGAGTCTCTTGGAACTCTGACCTTTTGTTTTCAGTTGATTTCAATCAAAATTCAAGGCCTATATTACAAGAAGAAACATTTATAAGTCTTTTAAGCAATCCAGAAGAGAATTTCTGTTCCCCAAGTCATGCTTTGAAAGAACGATGCAGTTCTATCTCCATTCTATTCTCATTGTTTATTATGGTTCACTTGCAGCAAAAATGTCTCTACTAAAAAGAAATAAGTCTAATGTTTGTAACTTAAGCATTGTCTACAAAAAGCCTATAATTACAGTTATCAGGGGATCCGTTTTCCTTTTTTTTTTTTTTTTTTTCTTTTTTGAATGAGTAAGACTGTTTGTGGAACATTAAGCAAATAAATGATAGGAGCTGTAAGTATACTTACTGGCTTTCAGTCTGTTCAGTTTGTATCCATTTGCAATTTTTGGTCTTTTGAGAATTAGGCTGGGGAATTGCAAACGCAGAAGTGGCTGAACTAGAGAGTGCAGCAAACAGTGGGTAGGTAAAAGCAGATTATTTTGTTTTTTAATTTTAATTTGATTATTATTTATTTTAATTATTTCTGTGTGATTTTTGTAATTATTTGTTTTTAATTTAATTATTCCAGTTATTTTTACTTTGATTATTATTAAATTACAATTCATATGTTTGTATTACAGTAAAGCAGGTACTATGTCTCTGATACTATACGTTTATCCTTAGAAGTCAGACAGAACATCAGATGGCTCCTTCCCTTATGAAACCACAAAATGCATCCAAGTCTAATTCAGCGAATACTGGAAAAAACTTCTACACCTTCAGGTTGATAAAGTCTATAATTTTTATTATCCTTAACCAAAACCATTCTCATATGAAAATACTCTGTATCATTCTGCATTGTGGTAGCATTCAGAAAGGCCATTTCCATCCTCAGATCATTGCTGTACTACTAAACAATTAAATTGTGAGCCAAAACTTGGTGAATTCAGTGAGTACCTTTCCAGTGTACATGTTGAGGCCTATTAATTAGACCTAATAGCTCACCATAACATCAGGTCAAAAATTCAACCTTACAATAAAAGTTGAATTAGGGCTTAACGATCAGGCAGCTCTGAGATTAACTAGATAAGATACTTCACTAATTCTAATTTTCATAGTTCAAAAAAGGTAAGCTTTTGAGACTCCGCTTTGCTTTGTAGTGAAATTTTGCCTACTTTCAACCCTTGTGTTTTTTTTATTATGATGGTTTCATATCAGCAGAACACTCAAGCACATATATAAGCCTCTTTGGTGAATCAGAACCTTTATAAATTAATGGTTTTGAAAGAAGGGGATCAGCAGAGAGCTAGGAGAGAAACTCGATTAGAATTCCAGGAATTATTTATCAGCAAGTTCAAAAAAGTTTCAATTGGTGTGCAGTGGGGCACAGGACATAAAATAGCAGGATATTCAATTAAAATTTACTTGTAAATTCAATCCTCTTACAAACCAAGCGAAAGCTTATAGACCCAGATGCCCAGAGCTGGTAGAAAATATTCCAGCAATGTTATAATTATCCTTTTCTCTCTTCTCTTCTTCCTGTTCTTTTCAAATGGTAGGCAGAGAGTGTGAATAAGTAGCTTTTAAAGAATTGCTCTACTTTCTAAAGAATAAAAATGGAAGCAATTTCTGGAGCTCCTTTTTAAGATTTAGGCTTAGGAAATGATAAAGTCATCACTTGAGTTTGTTTGAAACGGTTTCTTCAGTAATGGTGATAGAAAGTTAATTCAGAAATAACATGCTCAGAAGAAATTCTGTTCATTTTATTTTAAAGTTAGGAAAATCATGTAAATCTTAGGTCAGGAAAGAACACATGCAGGACAGTAATTAAGAAAGTTTTAAAGCCCTAATGAATTCAGCAGGATTTAAACACATGTAATGACTTTTATATGCAGACAAGTTTAAGTGCACACTCAAGTAGAGTCTGTTGCAGGGAGGTTTATTGAAAGCTAAATATACGCCAGGTATTTAATTTTAATTGAAAAGAATGACATATAGAATGCATTCATGTACATTAATTACTTATCTGAATATTCAGAGTAGGTATTGTAATATTGAATTATATATATGTTAACTTTGCAGGGCAGAAGAGAAGACTGCCAGTACTAAAGGTTGGAACAGAAACGTGTATACTCCTTTAAGCAACAGAACAGATTCAATATCTGATAGTGGAATTGGAAAGTTTGAGAATGTTTCAAGTAATCTGAAAACTGCTCAGCACCAAAAATACCCTGGTAACCATAATTCTCAGCATATCAAAACAGAAACCAGCCAAACATACTCGTCTAAAGCACAACGGCCAGTGAAACCTAGCACAGTATCAAGAAATCTGCAGGATCATAGTCTGGCGTATCAATTTAACCACAATATGCAGCAAAATAAAATGAATGAGAAACAATTTGATTGTGTTCAAGGAGACAAAATTCAGGTAAATTTCTGCAGAGAATTAGCAGGAAGATACAATGAGGAAAGCAGTAAAGAAAAAGAAAATTGATGAGGCTCTCTCTTCGTAAACCCTTAAGTTACCAAAAAAATTAGAGATTTTAGTGTTGCAATAACCTAAAGTCTCTAGCATAATCATATATTGACAGGGAGTTATTTGTCGAGTCTGAAGAAAAAAAATCTAATATTGCATATTTAACATAATATATAAATATCTGCCTTTTAAAATCCGTAATCTCTAACTGCAGTTTTCTTCTTTGTCTGAAGGAAGTTTCATCATCACAATTGAAACTTAAAGAAAACCAGAATTCTTTGCGCATCATATCTGCAGTCATTGAAAGTATGAAGCACTGGAGTCAGTATAGTTATAAAACTGCACTATTATTTGAAGTTTTAGGTAAGCATGGTAGATTGTGCTGTAACTGTTAGTAATGGTGGGACATCCACCAGGAAATGTGTTAACTGTGCCATTTTTTTCTGCCAGAAGGATTCATTTAGCTGTAAAAGATGGCTGAAATAGTACAAAATTAAGAGCACAGTCATCCTCCAGTATTTAAACTCTTTCTATCCTGTCTATTTTCTTTACTACTTCTTTTTTTTTTTTTTTTTAATAGATGTATTACAATAAGTTTTCCTATTAAATAGGAACTTCTGTAGGGAGGTGCAGCTTTACAGTAATTTTTAATAGGATTAATCTGGGAATCAATCCAAACCTGAAGAGCTTCTAAATGCAGATGACTTAGTGGCTTCACTTTGCATTATAATTGACATTATCTGAGAAATGAAAATAACCAGACATGACAGAAATGACTAAAGTCTTTAAATCAAGATAAATAAGAACATACATTATAATGGGATCTCAGGAAATTTCTATATTGACAAGACTGCAAATATTTCTAAGGTTGATTTGCATATGAGCATTAAGATATAAGGAATTTTTGTTTTACTGTAGTTTATATATCTAATATATGTCTTAATGCTTTTATGCAGTAGATATTACCACGATATCTTTGTGTATCATATTTAGGACTGCACTACTTGCCTCCTAATTTATTTCTGCTATTCATAGGCACGCTCGATTCTGCAGTCACACCTGGAGCGTATGGGGCAAAGAATTTTCTTTTGAGAGATGGAAAGGAGAGTCTGCCGTGTGTATTTTATGAAATTGTAAGCATTTCCATATCCATACGTAATGCCGGTAACACTTAAGTATAGTCCCTTTTATGAAGTTAATAATTCATGTTCTAATAAAAGAGAAACTTAAGATATGAAAGAAAAGTGAGAAACTTATATTTGGAATTAGTCCCAAACTAGGCTAGAGCAGTAATACAGCCACTATTAAAGCAGCCTTAGACTTTTAACATAAATATTGAAGATGTAGACGGGAATTTCATGTCAGCTTCTAAGCAGCTGATAATGGCAAAGGAGCTGTATGGAGGCCTTCAGTATTTGAAACAGTCTCCAGAAATTCACTAATAACTACCAAATACTAGACATTTTTAAAGATTTGTTCATATGAAAAAGGTGATTTTTTTGCTTGTTTGTTTATTGCGCTCATTATGAAGGACCGGGAGCTTCCAAGACTGATCAGAGGTCGAGTGCATAGGTGCATGGGAAACTACGATGCAAAAAGGAACATTTTCAAGTGTGTCTCTGTAAGACCGGCAAGTATACCAGAACAAAACACTTTCCAAGAATTCGTTAAAATTGCAGATGTTGAGATGACCGCATATGTAAAAACAATGAATGAGATTTAAAATAGTTGAAATGATTGTCCAAAACTTTTATTAATTCATCCCTAAACATAAAGGCTGACATGCTAAAGCATTTACCAAAAACTAATATTGAAAATCTTATTAAATAAAACGTTATTAGGCCGTGTTATCCAACAAATGTTGATAACATTTTTTTGATGTTTCCACATTACATTTCAGAGTTTATCTTTGCTAGTTATCAGTACAGTAACAGATTTTTGTTGCCTACTTTTGATTAGAGTTTATTGAAGAAATTCTGAATAAAGAAGTTGGACTTGATTATAAGTATCTTATTTATACAAACTGTTCTTGTTTAACTAGAAGGAATCAAGTCCTATTCTTGTTAAATTTTAACTAATTTTTATCGAAAAATTATATCCCTTTGATCCTTTTTCACTACTTCAAAGGTTAACCAAAAAAATAGGGATCAGTGCGATTTTTTTTTTGTTTGCTTTTATTATACAGTGTTGGCAGTTGGAAATTTCACATTTAAAATAATTGAAATATTGTATCCAACAAGTCAAATACAGAAAACAGTTAATATTCTAGAAAGGAGTCAGCTAGTCAACGCAGAAACACATTAATGGAAAATACAGCTTTAGTAACACTTAAAAAATTATATATTTAGAATAAAACTTGAACCTGATCGAGTAAACGGTTTGACTTTTAACAAGAATACGCTTTTACACAATTTAACTTGCAGACAGTACTTATTTGAAAAGTGATTTGTCAGTGTTAGAAAATATATTGTTAACAGCATCCCATCTTAAGTGTTGTTAGAACCATTTCTGAACATGGACCATGGACATTATCTATCCAGTTACAGAGGTCATACACCTATCTTCAATTTCCTTTAAATATAAAGTAGTAAAGAAAGTTCCAATGGAGGCATTATCCTAACCAAAAAAAAAAAAAAAAGAAAAGAAGGTTACGGAAAATAGAGCCTAAAAATATTTAATGTGGGAGAAAATCAAGTTGTAAAAGTTTGGTTCAGCATTGCTGCAAACTGTTAACAATAATTTAAAATGAGAAAGGAAGCTTGAAGTATGGAACCAGGCCTGCAAACACGTGTGCATGTAACCAGCAGCAGCCAAGTGTTGCAGTCCTGCACACATGAAAGTTCCATCTACAAGCAGTGACAGAAATGGGTCATTTATGTCTCCTAGGTGTTAGGGATGTTAATAAAAATCTAACATAATATTACTGTCAGTAAGCATTTGGACCTTTGCAAAAATGTTTGCTATTTTACACTAACAAATCACTTTTTCCAGTGAAACATTAAGTGAACAATTGTCAACATTACACAAAACAGGAAAAAAAACCACATAACACAGTTTTTACACATTATTCAACATTTTCAGGTGTTTTTTATTTTTTACTGTATTGATCCTGTCTTGTATAATGGTTCTAGTGTAAAGGCACAGGTTGGTTAGGAAAGAAAAGCCTGCATCTCTTTCTCTCTATGTTGCAGTTATGATTTTCTTTGTACCTGTTTTTTTTTTCCTTCACTTCTCTGGCTTTTATATGAAAATTAACAATTTCAGCCATTCATTAAAAAAAAAAAAAAAAATGTAAGACGTTACTAAAAATTAAATGACTATAAAGAAATGGCTAGAATTTATTCTTTTTCATTTAGAGATATTCCCTCAACCTATTTTGATACAAACACATAGTTTGCTCTCTCTGTGTACATACTTCTACTCTGAAATCTGTATTTCAGAAGATTAGTAATGGAAGATAATAAATTTATGCACAGAATTTACCTTAGGAGTGCATGAAAATATAACAACAAACACTTATTTGGAAAATAATAACATTCCATTGATGTTCAGAAGTTAGAGGAATGTAAACAAGACTGTAGAGCTCTTTGACATGTATTAAAGTAAAACTATCTTTCAATTTTTTGCATTTTCTTATATATCCTCAACATTTCTCAATCAGCCCTTTCATGTACACTTTTAATTAAAAAAAAAAATCACCAATTAGTTGGGCTCGAGTAAGTAAAGAATAATAAATTTGATCACTTGTTTTATGCTGAAATACAAAACTGAGAATTAATGCTCTGAATTAAATATAAACTATGCTATTTCTTTATTAATAAATAATAGAAAATAAAATATTTTGTAGTAAAATGAGAATAAGATTAGAATTTAATTTTTGTTTTGAATGAAAAGGTAAGAGTGGAGTGAGATTAGAAGCCTATGGTTCTTTTGCATAAGGCAATCAAAAGTGCACTTATTTCAATCCTTGCTAGTAATGAATTCAAATGCTATTGTGGAAATTAGACTTCTCAAATTTCACATAAAAACACCCAAGAAATATGGCCATCCAATTCTTATTCATGGTAAGTAGCGTTTCACTTCCCAATAATGTTAGTTGGGATAATGGGCTATTCAAGAGGAGGGGAAATACCAGAATCCAGTCCCTTTTCACTTGCATTATCACCCTATAAAAGGGCCTATGGACATATAGGTATTTTGAACAAAGTATTTGCTTTTCCAGCCTTAAAGAACATGCAACAAAAGACAAAACCTGCAGTTCTCATAGTTCACACACTTTTGTAAAATTTCACATAAAATTCTGTGAATTCTAGAGAAATATGTAAAAACAAATTCTTGCCTTTTTTTTTTTTCCTTTTGTGAAGCCCATCATCTTTGAGCCTTCAGAAACAGTCAGGTCCCTCTCTGACAAAAGTCCTCTAAAATGTATGGATGTTGCCATGAAGATGACTTTGTATCTTGAATATCAGCTCAATGTTCAAAAAGTGTGCCTACAATTTACAATACGTAGGCATATAGATTAAGCATATAGATTAAGAAACTTTTTTGCTTTTTGTATACAATCCTTTTTAGATACCAAGCTTAATTTTAGGCCACAACTACTGGCAGGCTTTTTTTCACTAATCAAAACAATAACAAAAATATTACCGGTCTTAAAATCAGTGGGTTCATAAAAGTTTTGACATTTAATAATATATAAAAAGCGAATCGAGGCTTTTAAAAGCCTTAAGGTTTTGAGACACGAAAGAAACTGTTTGGGAGGTAGACAGATGTATTGAGGATAAACGGATTTTATGTTTTTTTAGTCTAAGGCATTATGCCCGTGTATGGTTAGAGCAGTAGAAAGGCTGCTGATTATTAGTTCAATTCCAGAGTGTTTGCTACTCACGCGAACGGAAGACGAGCGAAGCACTTTTGGTCTCTGTGTCTGACTCTCTCTCCCCATCTCCTCTTTTTCCTTTAGCCGTGCAGCCAAATGGAAGTGCTAGAATAATTTCTGTTCTGTAGACGGGGATGTTCTGCTCTCAGCAGTGAAATACTATAGGATCGTAGGTATTGGAGTTGGAGAGATGTGCTCTTTTGGTGCATATTTCGCAAAGAATGGTAAAAAGACAGACAACATGACCGCAACAATTGCCAGCATATAGCCCCAGCCGATCTGGCAGTCTCCTGCATAGTAAATATCGGAATTCTCGCAGAATCTCTTCACAGTAGCAGAGTTGAAACCAAAAGGATAAACCAAAAGGCCGGAAGCCATTATGAACACTAGAGAGGAGGAAAGAAAGAATGATTATTGAGCACTTAGTTCCTTAAAAAAAAAAAGTTTATTTTAGATGAAAGTGTTTGGTTTTTATATTAAAATTAATAGAGACAGTCAAAGCTTAGAAAACATGAATGAATTGTCTCAGAATATCTACCCTTTCACAATTGTCTCTTGCAGACTGCAGTGTCCTACTGTGGTAGCAAGTGGTCCCTTTGTCCCCCTCCCCGCTTGCCCAAAGCAGCATTTGGGTCAAATCTGGGCTACTAAGTCAAGAACAGCAGTAATTAGAATTACCAATAATGTTCAAACTAGTAGATAATTCATAACGAGCAAATATTTAATTAAATACTAAGATGATAAAGCATGCAAGTGCATGTAGTGAATACTCTGCCTTCGCAGTTTGCCTCCCTGAATTGCTTTTCAGGTAGGGCATGTGCGCATTGCTTCAATTATAATAATGGAGAGACCTAATCTAAGGAGTATTCACTAAAATGGGAACCGCTCATTAATCTTTTTTTTAATTAAAAAAAAAAAAAAAAAAGAGCTTGTAGGCTGCTGGAAGAGAAAGTTGAACAGAGCTGGCCTGTGAAATTCTTGCAGTTTGCAGTTCCCTGGAGCAGGTGCAGAGGGCACCAACACACAGCGATCCTAAACTGCCGGCACCGACAGCCCAAATGGCTCTTCCCATTTCCACTTCTTTCTCCAAGACTGCTGGTGTTTTTGAGGTACAAAACAGAAGGAATTGGACAGTTTTCTGTACCACAAGACAGAAGGAGGAAACCTTAGTTTCACTCATGATTCTCTATCGTGCCAGAAAACAACCACAAGTGCAAACCGGGTAAGAAAATAATTTCCATCAGTGTTAGTCTGCGCATTCACGTTGTCTTTTTTTCCTCACATTTGCTAATTTAGAAGGCAGCATGGAAATAAGCTTTCCTTATTTTCATAATTTTGCCTTATTTGAGCAGCCTGTTATTATTCCTGACATTGTGACTGAATAATTGGGAAGTGCGGGACACGTCAGCCAGCTGGGAGAAGCAGGGCCGAATCGCAGGGCGGCAGCAGCGACCTGCCACCGTTTTATCTCCTGCAACTTTTCTACGGACAGAGCATCGCCCTCTGAAGCAGGCAGCTCTGCCTCCTCGCTGCTCTCCCCAGGACGCTTCCCCTCGCACAAACCCCATCCAAGCTGCTGCTGCTTATTTTTAATTCTCCACATTTGGGCATTTTGGACACAGGTGGCCCCGGCTCCCCTGAGGGCAAGGCTGAGATCAAAGCGCGGTTGTTCTCCCCGGCGCGAGTCCATCCTTCAGCATCCTTCAGCAGCGCCCAAAGCGCTGGGGCGAATTCTGCTGAAAGCTGAAATGCCCCCGAACCAGCAGGCAGCCCTTTAAGTGCCAATTGAGCGTAAAGGCAGTGCAGAGGAGAGCGACTTTGCAAAGAGAACAGAAAACCAGAGCAAATCCCGCTATCAGGGCAGGGAAACGGTGGAAGGGGGAGCCGCAGGTGCCGCTATGAAGAGCCCTCGGCTGCAGCAGGACGACCTGCAGTGCAGACCAGACACACACAGTGCGGGCGCCCGAACGCAGCCCCGGCAATTATCCCCTCCAAAGGGAACAGGGAGAAGGACACCCACCAGTCTGGGCTCAAAAAGCCGCTCTCTGCCTTTGTAGCCGAACAAAGAGCTGGAGGGAGCTGTAATGATACAGCCACTTCTCACACATTGCCGCTCAGCTCCTCTCCTTTGTGAAAAATCCTTCCCCTTGGCTTCATTCCCATCCCTGTGTGATTTGGGAACTTGTCTCAATCCCGGATTGTCGCCAAGGTAAGTGGAAGATGATGCCAGAGTTGTTTTTTCTTTTCCTAGCTTATCTAAATGGTGCAAATCACAAGATAGCATTTAATGGCCTCAGTATAAACGCGCTTACAGAGTGAGCTGAGGGACTTGTCAAAACCCTTTGCTAGGGGACAGAGAAAATGCACCGGTTTGTGGAATGTCACCCAATGCTCTGATTAAATAAATGCCAAATATGCGACCCCAGCTCCCAGGCAGTGAGATAGTGCCCAAGATATAGGTGTGTTTATATCTACATGCGCGCAAAAACGATGAAAATACGACGTGTCCCAAAGCCCGGCCGATGGCCCTGCAGCATTTCAGCTTACCCAGATTTAGCTCAAGCTGATTAGGAACAAGTTATTTAAATACAACTAATGCAGATGAGAAGTGCCCACACATCTCTGTTCATACACATGTTTTTACCCCCTTAAATGCTCACTGGAGTCTGGTTGGCACAACTGACATTCCCACTGGCCCTTGCAGCACAAAAAGGCCAAGAATGGCTCAGAAATCTCTGCAGCTGCACAGACAGCTCAATCCCTGCTTTGCTGCCCGGAGGGAAGGAAATCCGGCCCTCCCGGCTGTGCAGGAACAATCCTGCGGATCCAGCGCAGAAGTAATTGGCCTGGGCAATCACTGCATTAGCTGCAGGTTCATTAAGGGCCGCGGACGGCGCCGCTGACCTTTGCGGCCGGGCGAGGGACCCCGCTGCTCCCGCAGGAGAGCGGCTCTCGCCGGGATTTATAGCCGTGTCCTGGGGAGCCGTGGGCCTCATCGCGCGGGCACGGAGCTGGGTGTCGTCGGGATTTTATTCTGCTCAGGCACAATTACTCTCGTGCCACAGCGTGCAAACAATGATCATTTATATCTCTTGATAGAGTCACCCTGTTAAGGCGCTCGGGCTACGGATAAGGGACGGACGGCGGGACACGGAGCTGGGGACGGAGGGTCTGCACTGCCCCGGGGCAGCGCCAGCGGTGCCAGGGGACGGAGCGTGCGGCCCGGCCGCCCATTCCCTTCCTCTGCACTGCCACCTCTGCAAATTGTCCATTAATCACCCTCTTATCTCTGGAAGAAGCAGCTACTCCCAAGGACATCTGTGTTATCACCTTGGTTTTATTAATACCGGGAAGAATGCCGCTCCGGATCACCTGGCACGGGGATTTATTGACTCTGGGGCTTCCTGCTCCGAGGAGGGCTGAAACGCCACGCGGGAGGTGCGTTCGCCTGAAGAAACCAACTACTACTGCTGGCCTCCAGCCGTGGCAAGGGCCACGAGCAGTGGAAATCTGGCCAGATCCATCAAGAAAGTGAAAATCAGCCTCTTTCTGCTCGTTTCTCCCTGCTGTTCCCCGCAGCTCGGGCACGGGCTGGGGCTCACACAGGCTGGCTGGTATCTGCCAGGAGATCCCATGCACGGGCGTACCAGGCTGCTCTCTGCGCACTTGGGAGCTCAGCTGGGGAAAGGTTTTTGTTTGGGAAGCGAATTCAGGTCACTGGGATAAAGAGATGCCATCAAATCCTTGTGTGGCAACGTGGTCTGGGAAGCGCCCTGCAGGAGAGCCAGCCCTGAGGCGCTCACGGCCATCTCCAGTTCCTGGACCTGGAGAAAATGCACCAGCATCGTCCCAGTTCTCCCACTCTGACTGCATGGACTCAAACTTGTGCTGCACGGAGTCCAAAACAGCCCCAGACGAGGGAAAAGCCCCAGGCGGGCAGAGGAACCCGCAGCAGCGCCTGCTTTGCTGCTCCCTCCCTGCACAGCCCTATTAGCTCGGGTCAGTTAACCCAGCGCAAGAACCAGAATCAGAACCAGAACCGTGCTGGGGAGCAAGGGCAGCCCCACAAATATCCACATGCTGCTCGTGGCCCAAACCAAAGGATGCACGAGCTGATTTCCACCCAAAACACAAGGGAAGCAAAGGGTTAAACAGCACTCAGGGCCAGCCTGGTGAGCTTCATTAAGCTAATTGTGGCAGAGGTGCTTAAATTCGGAGTGGCAAAGCCTCTGCCCTGGTTGTAGGGGTGGGTGGTTCTGCCCTAGCTCCTCTCCCTGCCTTGATTTAGGGGAGGTAGGGGGATTTGCTGATGAGCTACAGCTGGGATTTCTTTTTCCGTGGCAAATTGCAGCAGCCTCGCTGATGCCCCGGCCTGGGTCTGCTCGGCCTCTCAGAGGGATTTCAGCTCAGGTACTGGGAATGTTGCTCTGTCTCCCTTGTCTGGGTTGTTGGGAATTCTGCCTGCGTGGTGTGGTGTCCTTAGAGCACCTTTTTGGACAGCTTTTCACCATCCAAGCAGCTTTGCCCTGAGCTCCCCGGGTGTCAAAAGGGGAGCAAAATGCTCCCGAAATAATGTGAATTTTCATAGTGTTTAGTAAGGAAAGCAAAAATTGAGAGGAGGAAGCATTTGCTGTGTATGTGTTATATGTGTTTAATGCCTTTCTGAGCAAGTGCTCTGCAGCGTGCCTTCCAGGGGACACCAGTTCCCCGCAGGCTGCAAAGCGCTGCGAGAATTTCCCCTCCCAGCACAACATTCCAGGACACTGGCATTGTTCACCCATAATCTGCAGAAGGAAGTAAGAGATTTTCTCCAGGCAGCACCTGTGCTTAAAATGTGTATTTTCTAAAGACTCTTCACTAAAATCCACCTCCCTTCAGAGCTCTAAATAACCCCCTATAATCAATTTTTTCACCTATACCATCTCCTTCCAAGTTCTCCTCTGTCTTGACCTTCCTGTCCGCTCTCATTTTCATGCCTGATGTTAATCTGTGCCTCTCTGGGAAGAGTCTCCGGCTCTTACTGACCCTTGGGGCTCCTTCCATCCTTCCACCACACTTCTAACATTCCCCCTTTTCCCTAAAGCACAGAGTGAGCATTTACGTAGAGCCCCCATTTTATTTTCTGATTATCTTAACTAGTCTCTAAACAGTCTCCAATTAAAACAGTTAAATCTTTTCTAATTAAGTGCCTGGCCAGGACATAAGACCCCACCCTGACTAGTTGCAGAGTTGCCTTTTTTCCTCCAAACCCGTCAATAGATTCCTATGTTGGATGTGGCATTTGTGAGCCACGGATTTATGCAGAACGGAGCACTTTGGGCAGCATATGCGCAAATACTGAATTTTGGATGTCTTTGTTCTCACATGCCAAAGTATAATCTTGCAAATGCTCCAAATACACTTTAAATAACTGTTTTCATCGATTTGTGGTGGGCCTGGCTGCTGTCTTGGAGGCAGATCCAGGTTGTGCCCTCCCCTGCCTGCAGCAGCTGTGAAACACCCCTTATTTTTCCCCTGTATTTAAGTGATTTTGGGGTCCATTGCTTCCTCTGCAGCTCAGTGCCAGGTGCATTCCTCCTTGGAGAAATCCAGAAAGGGAAGCTCTTTATAACAGTGGGGGAAAAAAGGCATCTTATTTGTGCACAGACAGTGATCTGGTGCAGTGCAGGCAAGCCCAACGCTGCCCGAGTACCACACAGCCTGGGTTTAAAAAAATAAATAAATAAAATCACATCAGCCGGTTTGCTCGGAACAATTCTAATTTGCCACAGGTTAATTAGAAGTCGGATTTCGTGGCCTCGCTCGGGAGAGGAGGCAGATAAAGAACCGCGGAGCTTTATCAGCAGCGCAGGGACCTCGTTTGAGGAGGGAGCACGAGCTCCCGGCTGGAATTCACAGCAAACCGGGCTGCTTTCCACAAAGGGAACGTGCTGGGGAGCAACGATGGAGGCCTGGGGCGGGCGGCCTCAAAATGAGGCTCGATGGCAAATATTAGGGTCAAACTGCAGCTATGGGTCGGGTTGGCCCGGAGGGTTTCACTGCACGCAATGCACATTGCAAAGCAATGGCTCAGCCTACCTAAGCCATTAGGAAATGGCAGTTTAAGGGGGGAGAAGCCAATTTATCTCTTTAATATCTCCAATCATTGCATGATAGTGTGAAATTTGCTTCTTTTTCCTGGTCTCCTATAAGAGGATATTGGCTGTTACACTGCTGCTTTGCCCCAACCCTGTAAATGTGAGGCTGGTGTTTTGGGCTGTGTTTGCCTTTCATGTGCTGGGTGTTTCTTGCACCAAAAAGTGCATTTTTTTGGTCCCAAGTGACAGAAAGCAGCTATGAGGGGAAGCTGGAGGATCCGAAAGGCCTCAGCCTCATTCTGCTGCTGCTAAAGAATTAGAAACTATTAATATCGTCTGTGCTGGCAGGTTGGGAAAACACTTATCCTGCAGGCGAGGAGATTAATCCACAGGGGGAAATAACCCTGCAGAGCCGGGCGGGAGCTGGCTGGCCTGCCCCGTGCTTGCTCGCCATCTCGGGGTGTTAATTGCATGCAATTTCTTTGATTTTAGGGAAACCATTGCAGCAGGCATCCGACTAGCAGGGATTTTGCCGAGTGCACCGGGCTTCCTGCACCTTTAGCTCTGATTTTAGTTGCTTGCACTGCTGTGAGCAAAATAGCACTGCTGAAAATGCCTTTTTTTAAATCTTTAAAGAAAAAAAAACAGTCCGCTAAGCCTTTGCGAGCAGGGTGATACCTCACTCTGTTTGCTCCTTTGTTGCTATGGCATCATCCCACATTTTTCCATGTAGGAAAAGGAATCCCGGGGCAACTGGATAATTTGGGTTTGGGGGTTGCGGGGACCGTGGCCATCTCGCCCTTGGGTCACATCTTCCAAGGAGGAAACGTGGCAGGTTGCAGGGGGAGGAGGATCCCTCTTGGTGACACAGGGACTGGAAAAACAGGGGACCGGGGTGGGTGACAAGGCCAGGAGTCAAGGATAACCACTAGTGAACGATGACACATCCCAAGTTTCCAAGGGAAATTTTCCCTAAACTGTATGTAAATTGGAGCCCCGTTTGGACTCCAATCCTCATGAAGGCGTTTCCATTCCAGTTTTCATCCCAGCTTGACCTCAGCTTGCAGGAATAAATGCCGTGTCCCCAAAGCCCGCTCTTGTTGCAGGTCCCATGGGTCTCGCCATGCGTTAGCGCTGTCACCGTGTCACCCCAGGTAGCCCTGGCACTTTATGGTATCATTTCCACACTAATCAAGTTTGCAAAATGCTCTGGGACGTCGTATGTGACTTTTCATTATGGCTAATAAAAAGGTAGGCAGGATTTCCAGCACTGCTGATCTTCCCTTCATCATCCCCATTCCTGCCTCGCTGCAATGCCTGTCCATGCACAGACAGCAGCAATGTGGGCTCCTCCCGGCCGCGTATCCCCGCTTTGTTATTCCTGCATTTTACATAATCTTTCGACCTCGGCTATGGGCAAATAAATTGCTTTACGTGCCAGCGAGCAAATCGCCGCTCGGTGCCTCTTGCTTGCAAGCAGTGCTCAAGCTGCTTTTGCTTTGCTCTTTAATCGCTCTGGCCTGGCGTTCAGTCTCCCCACTATTATTTATGAGCTGAACCTTAGGAATGGATTATGTAAAACAGGCTGTGCCAGCGGCTGCGGGCGGCTCTCGAGCGCTGTAAGGAAGGGGAACATCCAGGTCTGGATCTTGTGCTGGGTCAGGCTGAGGGGAAGGCGAAGCTCAGCCCTGAGGGCAGCAGGACCTGATTCCTCAGCTTTTCAGGCCAAAGGCTGCTCTATAAACCCAAACCTGAGCAACGCTCCCTGTGCAGCGGGAACAGGCACCGTCGCGCTAGGAGGGGTTTAGCACCTTGGCTTCCCAAACGCCTTGCTGGGTTCCAGGCGCTTTGCCGGCTATCGGAGCTCTCCTGCGCTAATTAAAGCAGGTGTATTCCTGCCTTCTGGACAGGGTGGTCGCGTCCTCCTCGGAGAGGCTGCAAAGCAGCAGCGCCCAAGTTGGTGCAAGCGAAAGCTCTCCCCAGATGCCCAACGCCTCGCGAGTTGCTGGGCTTGGATTTCACAGGTTTCTCTGATCTCTCGCTGCCTGGATTCACACCTGAGCGTGGAGCAGCGAATGTGGCAACGCGAGAGCTGAGGTGCTAAGCAGCAGCTGCTGCTCGGGGATAATTTTTTTTTTTTTCTTTTTGCTATTTATTTCCCTGTTCTAAATCCATTCCTCTGGAAGAAACATGTGCTGCAGCAGTGTAAGGAGTCGCCCTTCCTTCCAAAAGCCCCTTCCTCTCGTGGCCCCGGGGCTGCTTGGCGCTTGCGGACGTGCCCTGCGTGCGCGCCCCGTCTCCTTTAATTACAATGCTAATTTAAAAGTTGCTTGATGCAAATGCTGCTGTCTGCAGCCCTGCAGCTGATGGGGTTTTAAACCCAGCTTGGCTGGGGGAGCAGCAGGAGGGGATTGGGGGGATCCTGGCCCCCCAGGATTTCCCAGCTTCTCTGCAAACTGTGTCTTCACCGTGTCTATGGGCATATTGGGGGCAGGAGAAGGGGATTTGCATCTAAATTGCTCTTTTTAGCGCTGTGCTGCCTTGCTGGGATGCGGAGGCCGTGCCTGGTGCCCCTCTCCTTCTTATATATCCCCTGTAGCTTCGCAGCCGCTTTTCCCTTGACCTATGGACACACGGAGCGGCCGCTGCGGGGAGGGAGCCCCCGGCCGGTGAGTGCCTGGATTTTCCCTTTATCCCTGAGACGATAATTGCCAAGGGTTTTGCTTCCCTCGCTCCATAATCTTGGGCTGTGCAGGGCAGCACTGCGGGAGATAAGCAGGGATTGAGATAATCCCGCAGGAAGGGGTCACAGGAGCCCTGGGATGGGATTCGAGCAGGGCAACTGCCTGCGGAGCAGCTGGCAGAAAACAGCCCGAACCGACGGTTTTGGTGCTGCCGGATACCGTGGGATCATTGGGATACAGTGATGCAGGAGCCAACGGGGTGTCGCGATGTGGCCGTGGGACCCGCCGCGGTGCAATGTGAGCAGTGCACGCTGCAAACGGAGGCAGAACCGCCCCGGCCCAGGGATGACGACCCCCTGGGCAGCATCCCTGCGCTCGCTGCCGGCCTTGGAACCCCGCACGGGAAACGTGCTCCGTGTGAGCGCGCCGGCTCCTTCCAGCGGCACAAAGCTGCTCTTTTCCCATCCGGCAGTGAAAGAACAGGATTGCTGGCACTGCTGCCCCTGGAAGCGCGGCTCCAGGGGAGCAAGCCGGAAAACCAGGCTGCAGTGATTAGGAAATTAAGGGAATTAAAGAAGCGGAGACGGGACAGGATGCTCGTGGCTGTGCAGGAAGAGGAGCTGCCTGCACTTGGGGCTCCAAGGCCGGATGCTGCTTTTAACCCAGGGGTTGCTTTAAATAAAACTCAGTGCCCGGATGACAGATGCTGCTTTCCCCCTCTCCTCCCGCTGCCAAATATCCTCTTCCCGCTCCCAAGGTTGTTCTTGGACAAACGGCCCTTGGGCACTGCAGGATGGGGGGCTGCTCAGCCCCAGCACTGCTGGAGTTTGCAGGCAATTCCCAATGGGATGAAGTAAAGGAATTGCATGAGTATTTTTTTTCCCCTTTTCTCCCCATTTTTCCTTAGGGCTGTTCTCATTCTGTCACAGCGATGCCAGGGAATTGCTTCCCGAAGCAAGAGGAGCCGGCACGCGCCCAGCTGAGCAGTTTGCAAACCCGTCACTCGCTGTCGGCGGACGGGCTCCACGAGGGGCTGTTGCTTCCCAGCCAGGACACGTCTCGCTGCTCCTGCCAGGCGATTTGGGCCAAATGGGAAGGGAGCTACAGCGAGGATGGGCTGTGCGGGGCTGGGGCTGCTGTGGCTGCAAAGGGCCGGAGCAGAGCCCTGGTCCCCACGGCTGTGACTGGGGCCTGGAGATAAGCACCTCCAGTCACAGGGATCAGCTCCATCCATCTGCTCCCCGTCAGCTCCCCTGGGATTAGCAGCAGGAGGCCAAGGGATGGGATTTCCCGCTGGAGCGAGCCTGCCGGGAGGGATGCTCCAAGGAAGCAGGTCTATTCCAGCAGGGACAGCACAGGGGCTCACCTGCAGTGCAGCACGGACACCCCATAGCCCTCCCCTATAGCCCCCATTGGGCTTGGGAGAGGCACCGTGTGCCTCGTTGGGATGTGCCCGGGGTGCACGGGAATGACCTTGGCTCCGTGGGGAGCTGCCAAGCAGGGACCCCGCGGGACCCGTGCCCGGGGCGGGCAGGGGCCGCGTTGGCGCCGGCCGCGCTCACTTGCCTGCGGCCGCCTGCACGTAGCCGGCCAGGGCGCACGCTCTCCTCTCGCAGGCTCCGGCGGGCAGCAGGACGGCGACGAGGGCCAGCAGGGCGCCCAGGGCCAGCAGGGCGCAGCCGCCTGCGCACAGCGCCGCGCTCGCCTGCAACGAGAGCCCCGTCAGCCCCGCGCCGCTCAGCGGCCTCAGACAGGCGCTCGGGTGGGGAAGGTGGAGGGGAGGGCGGGCGGAGGGTCCCCCAGGAACTGCTGTGTGTCCATATGTGTGTATTTACAGGCATATATAGTTATATAATACCTAAATGGGGGAGCCCCAACAGGGAGGATTTGGAGGAGGGAGAGGTGGTGCTGCATTCCAAGCGGAAGCATTTGGGGAAGTGGGATGCAGCCAGTGCAACAACCGCAGCAGCTTTGCTGCTGTTGCTGTGTAACCCATTGGGCTGCTTGGCTCCCAAATCTGCTGGGAAATTGGGATCAGATGCTCTTCCAGGGAGAGAAGATAACACAGTGCAAGAGAAGGTGCTGGGTTGCATTGACGTGTCCGCCAAAAAGAGGTTTTGCAGGATGCCCTGGGCTCTGCAGCTGCACGTGCACCCGCTGCACCCACCACCCTGTCCGTGCACGCGCCCAAAGAGGTGCCTGGGACAGCGGGAAGCGGCCCCGTGGATCAGGGAGGGAGGCAGAGCCCACGCGGACCAGGAGGCTTCTCTAGAGAAGAAAGGCACGTTAATTAACCCCTGGGCACGATGCAAAGCCTCATTTGTAGGATGATTAACATAATCTCCCAAGTGCACACGCACAGGCAGCCGTAGTGATGGTTTGCGGCGCTCGGCGCTTCCCCCTGCCCGTGTCAGCTCGTGCGGGAAACGTGGTGCCGGCGCAGGGAGGGAGAGGTGGTGGCAGCAGCCCGAGGGCTGCGCTGTCGGCATCGCCTCCGGATGGGCCGTGCGCATCCGTGTGCTGTGGCCTGTCAGCATCCCCACGGGACGCGTTGTCAGCGTCCTCCCTCGCGGAGCCATCGGCGCCCTTTGGGACAAGCTGCCAGCGTCCTGTCCTGCTCGGACAGGAGGAGCTGTCAGCACCCGCCTAGACGTCACCCCTGGCCCACAAGCAGAGCTGCTGGCCCCGCGTCGGCTTCTCCTCGCTGGGATCCCGGGTGCGAGGCCGCCGCTCTCCCGGCTTGGGAGATTGCACCCAGATGATGGCAAGGCCGGTGTGGAAGCCCAGGGAGATCCGTGTTCCCATCGCTCCAGGAGGGAGACCCTGGTGCCCTATGGCAGAGCCAGGGCCAGTGCCCTGCTTGGCGCAGAGCTGGGGGTGTTTCATTACATACCCCCTGCCCCTTGGGGCTGAGGGTGACAGGCACGCGGTTCTCCCCTTCTCCAGCAGCCAAACACGGATTATTCCATCAGAGGTTTTGTGTCACATTGGATCCAGTGTCTAGAGCCTTTTTTAAAGGCTATTAGCTGGCCAAGGCTCTGCCCGGCTGGATCGTGTCTAAATGAGTCACTGTTGAGCTTCCTCCTTATCTTTAAAGTTTGCTAAAGCTTGGATGTGTTTATCTGAGTTGCATTTTGCAAAAAACATCTGATCAGAAGCCAAGCCCTGGGAACAGCCGCGTCTTGGCGTGTGGTTGCGTAAAGCGGCAGGGTTTTGTGCAGTAAAATGCACAATTTGCAATGCACAAAATTGCTTGCTTGTATTTAAGGCCAGTTTAAGGAGTGGGGCAGCATCTGGGCAGCTTGGACCTTGATGCCCGACGCGATTTCACGAGGGATGGAGAAACGCAGCAACAGAGCGCCTGCTGCGTCGGGCGCAGGCAGCCTCCCCTGGGATTTGCCCCGTGTGCCGGGGTTTGCGCCGCGTAGCAACCCTGAGCAGATCTGGGCTGCTGGGGAAGCCGCAGCCGGGTGGGGAGAAGCCGAGATCCACAGGCAGGGGAAGCCGGGGGTCCCCGCCCGGGACATCCCGATGGCCCCGCGCCCGGCTGCTCTGTGTCCCTCTGGAAAGTGAAGCCTGGTTCGGTGTGAGGGAGACCCAAACTGCCCTGTTTCTACCCCAATTTGCAGCACCAGCGGCCCTGGGGTGAAGCGAGTGGGACCCCGGCTGCCCTGCGGGGCCAGGAGCTCCCCCAATGCTGCATCCGGGCAGCCTGGGCTGCCGGCAGCGCTGCCAAGGCCCCCGGGAGGTTCCTGCCCGGAGCCGGGAGCTCCCCTGGGATGCACAGGCAGCACCTGCAGCCCAGGGCAGGGGGGGTCCATGGGGGAGCATGGGGGGATGCAGGGGACGCTTGGGGGCAGCACGGGTGGGAGATGTTGGGGGGCTCAGGGGCAGCACGGAGGGACGCCGAGGGGACACGCGGGCAGGTCTAGGAGGCCACACGGGAGGATGCCGGTGGGATGCAGGGAACACGGGGCAGGATGGGACCATTCCGGGAGGATGCTGAGGAGCGTGGCCAAAACAGGGGGATGCCGGGGGGATGCGGGGAGGATGCCAGGGAGCCCGGGCAGGATGGAGGGATGGCGGGGAGGTGTCGGACGCGCGAGAGGAGACGTCGCAGGGCTGCCGCGGAGCGCGGAGCAGCGCGGGGGGATGTCGGGGCGCGCGGAGGGGCTGCCGCGGGGCGGAGGGGCTCGCGGCGGGCGCGGCGCTCACCTGCCAGGGGCCC
>JAVCKT010026871.1:0-24067 GCA_032273925.1 Rhynchotus rufescens | reverse complement strand
TTCTTTCTTTCTTTCTTTCTTTCTTTCTTTCTTTCTTTCTTTCTTTCTTTCTTTCTTTCTTTCTTTCTTTCTTTCATAAAAATGACTTTGGTTAAAATTTTCGAGCCTAATCAGTGAAACGCAGAGCTTGGATCTGCTGCTGTCACAGTCAGATAGGAAATGCCCAGACCCGCTGATGCAGAAGAGGTTCCCTGGCATGAGGTCGCTCTGCCAGCCCAGATAAATGTTGATGGCTAAACTCAGTGGGCTGTTAGATATATGGATGGGTATTGCGTGTCCTTCTGCAGCTGCCATGGGGATCCAGGACACCCTGTGTTGGGTGCTCTAAGTAACTTGGCAGAGGCAGCAGTATCCTGCAAGGCTGCCCTACCCACTGACAGTGCAATGCACGGACTCAATAGGAGCAAATGTGTTGCCAAACTCTCAGGCACCCGAACTCCTGGAATCATCCCTTCAATATCTCCTAGAGATGGCATATGTTGAGGTTTTGCAAGTGCCATTACACAAATGTCATCTCAGCTGCTTCGGCTTCGTGTTGGTCTGGCTGAGATGCAACTTCAAGCTTCTCAGGACTGTCACAAAGAAGAGGTGTTTGAGCAACCTTCCTCCCAGACACAGCTCTCAGCACCTGCTAGGTGAGAAGCTGTGATGGTGACTTTCTGAAGAGCTGTGGTGAGTGTTGTGAGCCTGAGATTTATTTCTTACAGGAGTAGAGAAGGGTCTTTCCCAGCTCACCTCTGCTAGCTGCATTACACTGTCATTTATGGCTTTTAATACCCGCTTTATACACAGTACCACATTTTTTCCTGACTGCTGATAAAGCTGTTTGGTGAATATTACTTCTCTCTGATTCCTGCAGGCTTCCAGATAACGTCACCTTTGAAGAAGGGGCCCTGATTGAGCCCCTTTCCGTGGGAATCCATGCCTGCCGAAGAGCTGGGGTCACTCTGGGAAGCAAAGTCTTCGTGTCTGGCTCTGGTATGGTGGACCTATGGAAGGAGGCCTTGGGTTCCCTGCCTGCAGCAGCAGCTCTGTGGAATGGAGAGTGGGGAGCAGTGTGCAAGCAGTGCTTCTAGGCTCAGCTCTTAGTGTGCATCGTGACAGAGATGCACAGGGCCTGAGGGGACCTTGAGGCTCTCCTTGGCTGTACTGCACATTTTGAGCAGCCCTACTCAAGGGCTTGTGGACGGTGCTTTCTGTCAATTTTGTGTTTTCTCTTTCTACCCAGGTCCAATTGGCCTTGTTAACGTGATTGTTGCTAAGATGATGGGTGCAGCAGTCGTGGTAGTTACAGGTAAGCCCTTTTAACCTGCAGGAGTCCCTGCTTCCCATGGTTTAACACTTTGACAAGTTCCTAATAATCCCCTAAAGGTAACTGCTGGGGAAGAACATCCAAGCACAGTGGAAGGTCTGTTCATGAATGCACTAGTAGTGTTTTCGCCTGGAAAGAATACTAATCAGCACCTCTTCTCCCAGGAGACCTTGATCTTTCTGCTAATTGGCGTCTATAAGAAGATGCGGGTTAAAACTGCTGCTTCTTTACTAGATTAACAGCCCCAGATAATTATTTCTGCTTTGTGGCAGAGACTGGTTGTGAAGGTGCATAAACCATAGGCTAATGAATAGTCATTGGATCAAGCTCAGAGACTTCTGGTGGACTTTGAGCAGGCCTTTGGGAAGAGAAACTGCATCTTTATGTTAAGGTTCTGTATAACAGAATATCCCTTTGCTCCTTGTGTTTCTGATCAGTAACTTTTTATTTCCATTTTGAGCTGTTCTGATCTCAACTTTCAGCTTTTGGTTAGTATTACACATTTGGCTCCTAGATCATGATGCCCTAAGTATCAAATTTTCTCTTCCCTGTAGGGCGTATAAACCTTGTGATTATATTTCCTTGTTAGTCTTTGCATTGATAAGACAGGGAGTCAAGGCACTGCAGGGTATTTATGCCTCTTTTGGAGCTATTCCTGGAACTTCACAGCGAACATTTTTTTTTTCTTATTCCTCTTGTAGTGATAGGTAATGGCCTGGACACAGTGTTTCCATTGTCGTTTTTGTATTCAGCCACATTCTTCAATGCTCTTTCAATGCCTTTCTTATGCCCTCCTACTGGGGTGTTCATTTTTAGCTGGTTATCCAAAATGACCTAAAAGGCCTTTCTTCAGCAGCTGTGTCCTGGGATTTTTATGTACTCTTGTATTTGGTTAGACTGTTCTTTGCTCATAGCGTGCTCATAGTGCCCTGGGCTGACTTGCAGTCTTTCTGCCAACTAGAACTGGCACTGGAACATCCCATGGTTGCTCTGGTTTGATATTCAGAGGATCAGGAAAGAACTGGATTTGGAAGAGATGTCTAGAGATTGTCTAGTCCAGCCTCCTAGACAATTTCTATGGGAAATGTCGGTGTGAAGGTTTTATCAGACATTTCTAGTCCAACGGCATCTTTCAGTAGGACTGTCACTAGCAGTGGATCAAGTCAGGTGTGTTTTTGTCTAGCTGAGTGTGGAAAACCTCTGAGAATGGACATTTATAACTCTGTGGGTGTGAAGTCCAGGATTTGCACAGCCTCCTAAATGAAGAACTTTTTCATGGGGTCCAAACGGAATCTCCCAAACTGCAATTTGTGCAGCTCTGAGATTAGTTTCTCCATCTGTCTTTGTAACTGCCCTTCTGGTTGATGTAGACTGCAATTATATCCCTCGTCTTTTTTGCCAGACTAACCCAGCTCCTACCACCTGTCCTTAAAGATCAGGGTTCTTCTCCACAGAGTTTGTCTAGAGGAATTGTTAGAGAAGTGCTAGCTGGAGCAATCTCTTCAGACTCCCTGGTTGAAGTTTCCAGCTGGGATACCTACAGGGCCTTGAGGTGTTGTTTTCATCTGCCACCTCTATTCTCTGAGTCTTCTGGGTGCTGGTGACCAGAAGGAAGAGTTACAGATACAGCTACACAGTGAACACAAATTGCTGCAGCATTCCTGGGCCAAAGCTGCCTCCCACTTAAGGCCAGGAGTATTCTTGGCCTCTCAGTTACTATGTGTCAGTCTTCAGGTTGAGAAATGAAATTAAGGTTTCAGCCTCTTGTTATTGCAGAAACAACTTCAGTAGCAACTTGTGTGAGAATCCAAGGCAGATTATTGCCTTCTCCTCACTGAGTTCTTTAACTGAGCATTTCTTGTTCTACTGCCCCACCCTGCAGGGGTGTGCTTGATGGATGCAATCAGTCCTGGCTGTATATTTTGCTAAGTGTTGTGTTTTGAGGATGATCGTTGCTATAGCAGGAAGAACAACTCTGGCTTTTGAATCGTGTATGAGAAACCTTGATGCAGAGTTGAGCTGATGCGGGACTCATTGGTCACCCAGTCCTTGGGTGTGGGAGTTGGTGGGGCTCGTGATGCTGGGTCACTTTGCTCTCCCAGCCCTTGTCATGCTGCCTTGAGCTCTGTCCTGTCTGGGCATAATATTCTCCCCTGCAGTCTAGGAAACTGCTGTTTCTTCTGAACTGCTCTTGCGTCAGCAGTTTATATGGCATATGCTGGATGGCTCCATATGGCCATAGGAAACTCTTGGTGCTTGGTTTGTAGGGTCAGGAAGTTTGGCTGCATAGAATTAACCCCATCTTTAACTTTCGACCTTAAGTAGTGATCCTGACCTGTAGATATCTTTGCATCACCTGCGTGACAAGTGTTCAGACAAGAGGCTCAGGTACGCCCAGGCTGGTGCTGTCCCTTGACAGTTATTTAATGCATGTCATGGTCAGAAGAATGGATTTTCTTTGGCTCTTTGCCCCAGGGGATTTTGCTGTCCTTCTCAAGGAACTGCTTTTTATGTTGGCATTACAGCCAACACCTGTGAGCTAATTGTCTACCCACAAAGGTGCTGTTGTATTTTGCTGCTACGTTTTTTGAATTCATTGCCTGGAGTTGTTAGAAAGCATTTTTCTGTGAAAAGCTTTGTCTGCACAACACATTTTAAACTGCTTCATATTTATGTTTCTTTAGAGAAGCTGCATGCAAATATAGAAATCTAGAAGTTTTATGGGTCTTTTTTCCCTAACCTGTGGAGAACTCACCTTCTGTGGCTTCATCAGGGGAGTTCTGTGGCACAGCTCAACCCAGCAAGTTTTGGAAAATTATCTTTTTTTCAGAGAGTCAGGTCCTTTCCCTATCATTCCTGGAGAAATGCTAGCATCATAGTTCAAGGCTAACATTCAGCTCTACCCTTCCTAAGGGCTCGCCTGCACCAGGGTTTGGCTTTCTTCCCATCTATAGTGGCTTTCCTGATAAAAGATATTGGCACTCTCTGATAACACTTGCTCCTTTCCCAGAAGTGATTTAGTCCTGGTAAAAATGGTGTTCCCTCATTCGGTGGGTTGCATGCAGTTGGGCGCAGAAGAGATGGGTTGATTTGTTCTGTGGCACTTCATCTTCTCTAAGGTCTAAAGCTTCCTGCACTGCACTGTGGTAGGGGTGTGATCGATATTTATAGGGAGCATTCTTCTGTCCTTCTTTGCTGCACACATTGCTGCTACTCTGAAAAGCTGCTTTTCTCCTTAAAAGAATCTAAAGGAGCAGCCTTATTCCCCAGAAAGTGCAGTGACAATTTGGGTTTTCCTATGACAGTGTTAGGCCTTGCTCAGCCTGTCACTGAAAGGGACACTTAGTAATCCCCACACAAGAAAAATTACCCATTTTGCTAAATCCTACATCCATGCTGCTACTGCCTTGTGCTCCACAAAGCCTGGAAGTCTGGTTGGGGAAGACGAATAGTGATTCAAGTTCTGTGTGAAAGATCAGCAACATAGAAAGTCTAAGAGCTTCAGGGATTCAGGAGCCTATTAAATTGGATCCACTGGTTGACCATCACAAGAAGCTTAAGCATAATCTGATCACTTCTGTGGGAGCAGAATTAGAAGAATGAGCTATTTTTGGTTTGTCAGACAAAACCATAATTACCTCTGGTGTCTGGATGTGAAAAGAAAATTCTGACTCAAAGCAAAATACAACTCTAATTGTATAATTGATCAGTTCCCCAAGCGCTGCTCTGAGTTCAGCTTGGCTTAAAATCCATATGGCAAACTCACAAATGTCTGAGTTCTGGATAATACAGTGACCTTCTCATTTACATAACTCACAATCTGTCAGCCTCAGTCCATGTTTAGCAACAATTCACTCACGCCAGCTGTAAAAGGATGTTCTTACAGTCCTGACTGAGTCTAATCGTGCCGCTGGTGTGATCCATACACCTCCCCTACAAAGAGGGCTTAGTTTCTGAGCAGATCTGCAAACTAGAGGACAGCTATAGGAGAAATGTGGAATATTCTCTGTGAATTTTGCTGCCTGTAAGCTACTTTTGCAGCCACTTTGAGGTACATTGGCTGACAGGGTGGGTTTTCTCTCTAGAGGTCATTCTATTTATCCTGTGGCAGACCGCCTGCAAGAATACTGCCTTTGGATGTGGTTCTGTCAAAGGGATAGTATAAAATATACTCACAAATGGTAAAGTGCGACAAATGGGTGAATTCAGCTGTCTGCTGCATGTAGGTGTTCCAAACAGGGCAGTTTTGGGGGTATTTGGGCCATTTTGGGGGAGTACATTTGAGCCTGGGGTCTCTTGCCCATCCGCTAGCATGTTGGAGACTCCAGCAGTGCCGGGCTGAAGAGCTTCTTGAGTCTTCAGGTGCCTTGAAAAGAGCAACTTCTGCTCCTGAAGAGTCTTAGAGTGCAGCTCAACTCACAGAGCCTTGAGCATGACTACATATGGCCTAAGACTCAACGCTCAGGGCTTGGGAAGGACAGGTATGAGTAATGCCTCCTTCAGCCCCAGGAAAGAGAGCTCAAGCCAGCACTTCCAGAGAAACATTACTCTTATTTTTCAGCCTTGAGTTTTCCCACTGCATTTGCATTTTATTACCTTTTGTTCTCCCTTTTTGAAACACCCTCCACAGGTCTCCTAGGTGCTGATCTTTGTGGGTGTGCCTTTTGAGCCTTCTTGCTGCTAGTAAGGGCATGTCTATGGCCTGCTTTCCGGTAACGTCCCATTTGCCATGTGAGAGGCAGGGCAGATCCTCTGGCCTTGCTTCCTCCCAGCGTGGAGGCTGAGTCAGAGTGGTTCGTGTCAGCACAGTAGCCTTGACAGGATTATAGATGTCTCTCTGTCTTCCATTCTCCTTTTTCCTTCATTATTTTCCCATGGCCCTATCTCTGATTTCTCTGAAGCCAGAAAAGAAACTGTGCCCTCATAGGAGGAGTATGTTCACTATGGTGGTGTCTTGGAGAGACAACTTGGGAAAACTATAGTTTTCTGAGTTTCAAGGCTGGGATCACTGCCTGGAGAGACTTGCCCATTCCACCAGCCCTGCATTTGAGGAGTCTTGGCTATTGCAGCTAGGTTTCCATCTTTAATCCAGACTTCTCTTCCAGTGCAAAGACACAGGCCTCTTCGGATCGCTGCTTCAGTACACAAAAAGAGGAAGTTTCTGCCTTTGAAGTATCACTATTCTCTTCTACACTCTGCCTCCTCATGTCCAAAGATGTTCTGGCCCTAGTGGGGACTGGAGGGGGCTGAGTAAGTTCCTTCCAGGCAACGTGGAAGAGAAGATAGGAGCAACCTGGATACACAGAGCAGCTTGGTCTATGGTGTGGGCCAGGACTTCAACTTCAGCCAAGAAGAATTTGTCAGTCATCGGCATGTTAGGACAGGTTAGATGAATGTTCTCAGCTTTAATGAGGTGTGTTCTTTCTTGGGTCACTCAAGGTGAGTTCTCCTTCAATACAGTTCAGTTTTCTTGAATTTGCCAAGCAGAGATGTCTGCTCTGGTATGAGACATTACTATGTCCATGATGGTTCTGGTCTCCTGGTGTGCTTCTGTCCAAACTGACCAGCCACAGTGTGCTGTCTCACGTGTGGGCAATCCCTTGGCTAAGGCTGAACCTTGCTAATGCAGGCTGTGTGCTGAAGCAAGTTGCTTCTTCACCTTGTCTCCTCTAGAAGACCAACTGAACTGTCGTGGCAACTGATCCAAGCCCAGAGATGGACAAAGAGGGGTAACTTCTTGAGGCTATTAGTTATGGGCTGTCTTTGATTTTTAGGTCTTTAAGACATACATTTATGGAACTATAAAGTTTCCTCTGGACACAGTACCATAGTACAGCCATGTTTCACAGACATTTATATTCACCTGTCTTATTTCTCTGTGTTAATGGGATATCATAGGCTCAATCTACTGTCATCTCATGGTCTCTAACAGGGGTTCTCTTAAATTCTTGCCTTATAATTGAGCCGTGGCAGAAACTGCCTTGAGAACCACAGAGCAGCTTCTGACCCTATTGTAAGAAGAGTAAAAGGACGGGAGATGTCTGTGACAGCAAGGGCATACTTAGTGTTGCCAACTAATAATACATTATGCAGTTTGCTCAGCTGAAGGCATCTACTGATGGTTCACTGAGGAAGGTCTCAGAGAGCTCTTGACCTCCTTTCATCTGGCATCATTAGAAGCTGAATGGCCAAATTAATGAGCCCATGGTGAGGTCTCCTGTCAAGAATGCTTCTTGGTGCTCTGCCAAGCTATTTCCAGCTATAAAGGAGCAAGGTCAGAGTGCCTGCAAAGCCTAGGACGTTCTTGAGGAAAGAACATGAGCAAAAATGATGTATCTTGTCTTGAGAGTCGGGGAAGGAAAATGCAAAAGAAATGACAGGTGGAATTTGCCTAATTGTAGGCTCCTGTCTAGATTAACTTGCTGAGCTTTGTATGTTGTGCTTTTCTTACAGTCCTGTTCCACTAGTGGATTAAGGTCCCTGCTGAATTAGTGAAGTTGCTTCATGAAAGAGTCATTACCAGAAAGGCACTGAGCAATGCAGGATTAGACAGTGTCAGCTGGCAGCTTTGGTAAGACATAACTGCACTTTTCAAGCAGGTGAAGTGCAGCTTAGCACTCCCTCATCTGTCCTGTCCTTCTGCTGCCTCTTGCCTTCTCCTGCACTACGTTTCCTCTGCTCTGCAGTGAGTATTGGGTCTGCAGCATGCATTAGCCCAGGGCAATCACAGTAGCAGCACAAACCCAGCAGTGTGACTAGCATATGTGTGCCAGCGCTTGGTCACGGCCCTTCATATCGCAGTCACATTCCTGCTTGTAGCTTCAGTGCGCATGCTCTTTGGACTTCAGCGTGGCCTTCTGATCTTCCTTGGCACTGTTGCCTCTTGGTGCTTCTGAGGGGCAATTTGGAAACCTATGAAACGGTATTCTTTGAAAAGCAGCCCTTGAGTCTTGCTTTAGAGGATGTGCTTTTATCGGTGAATTTCAGGAGTTTGTGTTTTGCCTCTTTGAAGCATTCTTGCCCCTGCAGCTGGAAAACCTTCGGCATCTCTTGGGTCTTAAGTTGTCCTCATTGCTCATCCTTCTCTGCCTGCCTAGAAAAATGATCATATCTCCTTTACACCTACTCACTGACAGCTGTGAGAACTGGAGAGTGTACTTAGACCCATGCCTTGCCTGGTAGCGTGCTGCTCTATGAACACATGTTCAGACTCCGGAGAAAAGTGCCTGCATCTGGGCTTCTTTGGGGTGGCCTCCTATACATTTTAACAGTGGGCATTCTTTTCATTTGCACAAGCTACAGAAATTTTGAGAAAGTAATAGAGAGCTGTAATTTTGCATCTTGTCCTACCAATACTAGTTTCCTACAAATGCTAGTTTCTTCCCTGAGATAGCTGACAGCTGGTCACCTAAGAAGGTGGCTCTGTCACCACTGTCAAGACATCAGAAAGTGGTAAGTAGATTGCAAGCCTGTGTTCCTACTGGCCTCTGTTTGCCTCTGCTTCATACAGTTCTCCAGCTGTTGACTTGTTTCATCTTCCTCCAGATTTATCCGCCTCTCGCCTGCAGAAAGCCAAGGAGGTAGGGGCAGATAACATCATTCAGGTAAAGAATGAGACCCCACAGGAGGTGGCCTCCAAAATAAAAAGTCTGCTTGGCTGCATGCCCGACATAACTGTGGAGTGTACGGGAGTAGAAGCCTGCATCCAGGCTGGCATTTATGTGAGTATCACTTCTTCGTGCAGTAGAGTAGTATTGGCATTTGCTTTCCTCTTTATGGACACAGCAGTGAATGACTTTATTCTACTCTCATAGTGCTTAGTCTTGGAGTTCTTGATATAGGAAAAAGAAGGCACTTGTTAGAGAACAAACTAAGACGTTTAAGCAGAGCTGTGTCTTTGCAGACATCGTGGGGACAATTGTCTGATTCGATGCTCAGATACATTAGCACCAAAGAGATACTCAGATACATTAGCAAAACTCTGAAACCAGAGCATGGCTAAATAGCAGTGTCAGGGAGCTCGTACAAAAGAAAATCTTTGATGAAGTAGAAGCTATGGCCAAAGCGGGAGAACAATAGAGAGTGTAAGTTCAGCAGGTGAAGGCAATTAGAGAGGATGTCTTATTGTCCTCACCTGCCTGACGGGAGGCTGTGGAGGAGATACTGCAGGCTCTACTTAAAGATTTGAAGTTAAAGGGCAAGAGATAAAAGATGCAAGCTGCAAAAAGAGAAATTCTGGCTGTATACAAGGATAAGAAGTTTTTTCTGTGAGAGGAGTGCAGCCCTGGGACAGGCATGAGAGAGGTAATGGAAATCTCCATCCCTGAATGGATATAACTGAGCCACTTAATCTCACTTTAAACATGGGTCTGACTTTGAAATTGGCCCAGTTTTCAGTAGAAAGCTGGACCAGACACCATCACTGGTGATGATGAGTGATCCTCTTGGTGAGGCTCAGCAGACCTTACATTATGCCCCTGATTTTGGTACTGGTTTGTTGGCTGACTTTGGGCCAGTCACATCTGATCCAGTTCCTCAGCTGCCTTTCCTTTGATACATGGACTTTAGGAGGTCTCAATTGCAAGAAAAGCTTTTGCATAATGCTGTAATGTGAATATCGATTTCCCCAGCTTGCCTGCTATGCCTTGACTATGTAGCTCTATACATCAAAAGAACATACCAGGCAGTACTAGGGCATTTCTGCCAGTGGAGCTTAAGTAGGCTTGGTCTGCTCTTAATCTGGCCATACATTTCCTGCAGGCTTGGCACCAGCCATCCTGAGGAAGATGTTCCTGCTGCCTGTAGTCCTAGCTTGGACTTCAGAGTTAGAAATGTAGGAAGGTAGGATTTTTCCAGGTATGAAGGATGGTTAAGGAAAGGGGCGTAGTAGTTTCAAAACCTCTCTAAAGCCCCACAGGGATGTGGCCACCTGTAAATTGGTGAGGTATTTTCTAACTTGCCCCACAGCTAGGTGGCTGTGTGCTTTTTAAAGCTGCTTTGTGGCTCAGCTACGTTAGGCACATATGAACTGGGAATATCTGGCTTTTAGACATTTTACATCTCTCCCACTGAAAATCCCCAAAGCCTTTGGTACACCTCAGTGCCAGTTATTTTTCAGAATGGGGTTTAGATACCAAAATCCTTCAGGAATTTTTAGAAAATTCACAAATATATCACACTTATAGATTCCTTGTCTTCTCTGCTGTGCTCCAGGCAATCCATTCCAGCCACAAGGAGTGATTTTTACAGTCTGCTGTGGAGGCTCTGGCAGTGGTGACTAACTTTGTTTAACAGGATTTAACACATTTGTGTGTGTGTTCCTCAGGCCACTCGTTCTGGCGGGACCTTGGTGCTGGTGGGACTGGGGCCTGAAATGGTCACCGTGCCCATCGTGAACGCCGCTGTGCGGGAGGTGGATATCAAGGGAATATTCCGCTACTGCAACACGTGAGTCTTGTGTGGTACAGGGTGGGATGAAGTATCTCAGAAGGTCTCATCCTCAAGAAATTCTTGCTTTCCACAGGAGAAAGGAAGGGGAACGCTTTGTTTCTACTTAAGTAACCAGTTAAGGCTTGTGTCTGTGAAATACCAGCATACAGGACTGACAGCCTGGCTGATTTATCGTGTACTTTAAGCCTCAATTACTGCAACAGTCCTGCACTGCAAACCTGATCACAGTAAAGCAGGCCAGTCCATCAGCTGATGGGACCTCCAGCCCTCAGTGCTTTCCACTTCTCTGCCCTATAGAGAAGGAGAGCCATGTGCTGTGCGCATTTTGGAGGAGTTTGGCTTGTCTGCAGGTGGACTGGCTTGTTGCAAAAACCACAGTGGGCAAAATTCCCCTTGCTTCCTGGTGCTGCGAAAATTATTATAACAAAGTTTGTCTCTTCCCTGCTCTTTCCTTGGGGCTCTTGCTGAGCATAGGTCTTCGCAGAGACCTCCTGGTTGCAAACCAGCCGCTGCTCTCACGTCCTGCTCTACCTTTCCCTTCCAGGTGGCCCATGGCAATTGCTCTTCTTGCGTCCAAGCGCATAAACGTCAAGCCCTTGGTTACACACCGCTTCCCGCTGGAAAAGGCTCTGGAAGCATTTGAGACTACTAAGAGGGGTGAGGGAATAAAAGTCATGCTGAAGTGTGACCCCAGTGACCACAACCCCTGAGATGCAGCAGTGCCGGCCCTCTCCCCAGTTAACCCTGCCTGTACGTGACTTGATGGAAGAGGCCATGGGAAGCTGACCTATGGCTGTTGCATGTTCTCGTGGTCACTTCAGGCAGACACTTGTTTGTAATAGAGTTATACAATCAAATTAGAATCAGGGTGAAGAAGCACTGAGGGATATTTGCAGCCAACCATTTGGAAGAACCAATAGGAAATAGTTTGAGGCAGAATGCTGCTCTTTGGTTAGATACCTTATTTGCCACACATGGCTCTTCTCAGCAGACCATGTGCTCTGAAGAGCTGGAGGTCTTCTACAGGCAGAGAGCTTCCCTTGTGCGTGTTCCCAGAGGCACCCTTGTGGTTCTGCGGGTTGTCTGGGCACAGATGGTAGGAGGATGTTGCCTGTGTCACAGACATAAAAGAGGCTTGAATTCAGGACCTTGCTGCCCTGAGATTTTGCTTGACGCTGCTCTTCCCACATACAAATCCCTGGGTCCAGGATACCTGTACTTGAATATTCTGCCTGTCAGTGGCACATGTCCTTGAGGATGCTCAGGGATATTAATAGCCTGTGGAACAAAGTCTGATGAGCCCATTTCCATGGAAAGTATCTTTAGGTTCAAGTGATTCCCTCCATGCTCTTTGCAAATGGCTGTGGAACATGCTGCAGGTCCACAGTGTAGAGCTTAAGGCTGGTTGGGCTGTGTTGGCCATGCCCCCACTGCCACTCCCAATGGGACAGAATGGACTGTTGCAGAGCAGACTGGAGTGTGTTTGCAGCAGAACTGCCCTGTCTCCATCTAGGCGGGTAGAATGTCCGATCTTGACTTGGGTGACCCATAGGTGCAGTTGGCCATGGCCCTCAAGAAGGCCTGCTGGGAAGGGTGCAGGTTTTGTTGGGTGTGGAGGGATGGACGGGAAAGAGGTGAGGGGACAGCATCACTCAGAGGTTTTACCACTGCAAAGGAATTGTGCTCAGTATCAGAGAATTACAAAACGATTGAGGTTGGAAGGGTCCTCTAGAGATCATCTAGCCCAAACTCCCTGCTCAAGCATGGTCAAACATCAGAGCTTCCTGCTGCTGTGTTTATGAGCTGTGAATGTGGTACTAGTGTTGCAACAGGTTGTGGTTAACAAAAGCTAGTTGTAGATTACAGTTGTCTTTAATTCTACCAGTTGATCTATTCAAGAACCCTCTCTTGGGCCGGTACCAAACTTCATCCAATAAATGGTTCCTACTTTATGGTTGTATGTACCTTGAAGCTTTGGGGAGTTGTTTGGAGGGGTCTGTGGTTTTGTGGCTTGGGGACCTTGCTCCTGTTGCAGCACATGGTCCTGTGTGTTTCAGCAAGGAGAGCCGAGAAGGTTGGTCCTTCAGAAACCTCCCTGCAGGTCCTGCACTGTGCTCAGCTCAGTGGTTGGGAGGTGCCCACTCCCAACCTACCACCACTTCTAGTTACACCAAAAGCTGAGAAATGACTGAGAAGGACTTTGGGGTGACAAGGCTGTGCTGGATCTCTGGTGCAAATAGATACAGATAAACATATAGGGCCCCACGGCAGGAGGCATTGCAACTGCAAGGACATTGCAGCAGGTAAGATACTGCATCAGAAGCTGCGCCTGGGGTCATCTAAACCTCCAGCTGTATGATAACCCCCCCCCCCCCCCCATAAACAACATTTAGCAACAAACCAGAAATCAAGGCTGTTTTAAGTCAGAACAACACTCCACCCTGCCACCTCTTTTCTCATGCTGTGCAACCAAAGCAAGGGAAACCCACTCTTCCTAGTTAACCTGAACGTTTCCCAGGCAGATGGGACAAACGCTGTGCAAGAGCCAAACACTGTGCTGCCAGTGCACACGAGGTGCAGTGACAAGAGACAACACAATCATTTAAAGTGTTGGTCAGCTTTATTTAAGCAAAGAGGAACGCTATTGCTCAATCATAGCCCGGGAGAGCGGCAGCTCAGTGATGCATAGTCAGGCATTAGTTAAACAAGCATGAATGATCCCTCATCAAAGGATAGTGGCATTGCTGGAAGAAGCCAACGCAACCGCAATTAAGGCCCTGAGCAATCTGAGGAGAAGCTGGGAGTGCTAATGAACAGAGGGAAATGAGTGCAATAGGGAAACCAAGCCCACTTCCCAGAAAGGGATGGTGGGGAGATGGTTGGCTCTGCACACTGTGCAAGGTCTCAGGGCAAACAGCGCCCTGGATTGGGGTTGCACAGGAGCTAAGCTGCTTCCAAAAGCTGTTCAGAGGAGTTCCCCGAGTGACCCTGTTTAGTCTGTGTTTTACTGTCTTGGGAGATGGAGGCAGCAAGGCCTCACTTGAGTTGAATGATGGGATTTCTGCATGGGAACATGCACATTGACAGCCCGATGCCAAGGTGGAGGATGCAGGAGTGCACAAAACTCGGTGCATGGGTGGTATCAGGGTGCCCTAGGCCAGGGGGACAGGGGAGCTGTGCAGGCAATGCTGTACTAGGACACCTAGTGCCTTATTCTCAGCTCTGTCCCTTCCCCAGCTCCCACGGGCCAGCAGTTGCAGATGGGATTTTCTTTGTGACTGCAGCTGGGGGAACTATCCCAAGTGTTGCCACACATCCATTTCCAATTCAGATGCCTTGGTATCAGTGCAGGTGCATGATGCCCCAAGGAGAGTACACACTGTGACAGATGGCTCCGAAAGGAGCATGATCTGCAGATCGAATCATGCTTGCTAGAGGGTCCTGGGATGTGGCTCCTGGCCCATGGGCAGGTGAAGGCAAGGCCATGCCCAAACCCATCTCTGCTGCACGCAACTCAGGGAGGAAAAGAGCAGGGCATAGAATCAGAAATTCTCATAGTGATGCACAAAGTAAGTCTGGTCCTTCTTGTTAACTTGCTGACAGGCCTTTTCCACACTCTTCGTCATCCCAAGTGGGCCACAGCTGAACACCCCAATCTTCTGCACCTGGGGAAAGAGGGAGGCCAAAGGGATGTTGAGTCTAGTGCCATGAACTCTCCCCCCAGCCAAGTCACCACTGGGCCTGCTCATGCCAAACCTTGGGCACCTCGTCATCTGGCAGCATCAGGCATAGCTGCTGGCTGCCCCTGCCAGAGGAGTCTTCCAGGGACTTCCCATGGAGTCACTAGGGCCATGGAAGAGGGATGAGGCCTCTGGGGATGGGCTAGGACTAGGGATGTCACTGTTGGCTGCCCTGGCCAGTGGATGCCCCCTCCTACCCCCATGCAGGTCACCAAAGCCCAGACTAGGTAGCACAGACCTCAGGGTGCACCTCCTGCAGCGAGGTGAAGAAAGGCAAGAACGGAGGCCGCCCAAAATGGGTGATAGAGCGCAGCCCTGTGAACAGGCTCCGGTTCAGCACCTTCTGGAAGTGCCGCTCACAGATGTACTGAAAGAGACACCAGGACACATTAGACCAGCACGGCTCAGGCACCGGGCTAGGAGCCTCCCTTGCGGACTGCCTTGGTATGGGGCTTACCAGCATGGTGGTGCGCAGGTCAAACTTCTCAGCCAGCTGCGTGATGTAGATGTGCACAGAGACCAGGCTGTTCTGGTCGGCCTCCTCCACCTCACGGATGATGTCAGCCAGCCACTCGAACTGCCGCTGCGTCCGCGTCACCCAGATGAAGTAAATCTGTGGCATGCAGGGAATGAGATTTGGTACAGGGCCAGGACTAACCAAGGGGGTCCTTTCTTGGTAGATTTTGTTTAATCTCACTCCCAAAGAGGCCAGAAGCAGCACAAGGTGTTTTGGGAGGGCTCTTGCCCTCTGCTTTGTCTCACCTTTTTACACAGCAGCTTGGAGCTGAAGGATGACTTGAAGACTAGGTCCTTGAGAATGGATGCGAAGGGCGTCACTCCGATGCCTCCTCCCACCAACACCGACACCTCGAACTTGTTCCACTCCTGGTGACCCTCCCCAAAAGGTCCATCAAGGTAGAGCTGGAAAGAAACTGCCTCTTAGCGAAGCATCTTTCTCCTCTACTCACCCAGAACTTAGCCACCTTCAAGGCTTGGGCTTCAAGTGCCTTGGGTTTGGCTTAACTCAGCACCAAGTTGCCTTGGACCTCAAAGTTGCCCTTAGAGAATCCCCATCGGTGGAGCTGCAGCCCCAGATGCGCAGTGCTGGGCTCACCTTGGGCAGCTTGCCGATGATGGCCAGGCTCTCTGGGGAGTAGAGCTCCCGCAAGCGGGTAGTCCAGGGTCCCACAGCGCGGATGTGCAGGCTCAGCGTGTCCTCGTGCGGGGCTGAGGTCAGGGTGAATGGGTGGTACTCAGTGGTGCCAAGGTCCACACAGGCTATGCGCACCCACTGGCCTGACTTGTAGTCAAAGTCGTGCGGCCTCTGGAACTGGAGATGGGTCACACCTGGGTAGTGGGAGTAACAGAGGACTTGAGACATTGAATAGTGGAGGAAAAAGTTAGGAAGGATCAGTGGCCTCAAGGAAAGGTGGAATATTTGACCTGTACTAGTGCTAGGAGGATGAGGTTTAAGGATGAGCCATAGATTCAGACTCAGGTAAAGGATGCCCCAATAGGCACAGGGCATGCTGTGGGGACCATGTAGTTCTAACTACTCAAGGAGGGAAAGCTATTGTATGTGCCTCGGTTTCTCTATCTGTGGAAGGCCACCAAGAGACCCTTGCCATGCATGAGTGCTGGGAAGGCATTGGGCAACATATAGAACCGGACAGAAAAGGACTGTTCCCCTACGTGGAGGGATTATGTGACACCAGCAGGACATCTTGCAGGGACAGAACAATCTGTGTGCCACTTGGGTCAGGGATTGCTGCCGTGGAGTATCTCTGCACTTCAACACCAGCAGGACGGGAAAATTCATCCCCTGAGGAGCTGCTTCCTCCGCAGCTCTCCCTAGGCATGGCCTGACTTGGCATCGTGAGGCTGTGTGGATGCAGTACCTGAGGGAAGGAGCTCAGCTTTCACCACACCAATCTCCACCTTCTTCCTGCTCAGGCTGAGCAGCTTGTCTGCGCCATAGATGAGAGCCGGGATAATGAAAAAGATGTGGAAACGGGGCTGCTGGATCAGAGCGTAGCTGCCATGGATGATGATCTGGGGAAGAGAAGGGAGCAGCCCCCATCACTGCAACACTCAACCCAGCAAACCATCGCCCTGTGGTTAATTGGGTGGCGGCTCATTGGTAGCATGGAGATGGGAGGGTCTGAGGATGGTGGAAGGAGCAAGGATCCAGGCCATCAGGTTCTTTTGAGTACCGGGTCCTGTGGGACCTGCCTGGCTATTTCCCCTGCTGCTCCTCGGTGTTTGGGCTGAGCTTTGGGCTTGCAGTACATCAGCACCACCTCTTCCCTCCCTGCCCAAGAGCTGGGCTGGGAGGAGACTTGCCTTACCAAGACATAGAGCAGCACGTAGAGATGGTGGCTGATCCAGAAGCCCTGGAAGCTGACATGCCGGAAGTGGTGGGTGGCAAAAACGTACATCACGGCAAGAACCACAAGCAGCAGCACTCCTGTCATGCCTGCAAGAGAAGGTGTTGGGAGACCCAGGGTGGCTCAGGCACAGGAGCAAGCACAGGGCACAAGGTATACATCCTGGCTGTTAGGCAGTCTTACCTGGAATAGTTTGGAAGAACCACCAGTAATACTTCTGAGGGAGCTGTGACCTAGAGAGGTACAAGTAAATGCAGCCATGGATCATGGATTGGGCAGAACAGGGACAAGTGTAACAGTTGTCTCAAAAAAAATTTTCACTTCCGTTCCCATCTGTGTCCAGGATATTCTGCCTGGACTGTCCTTCAAACCAAACCTACCCATCATTCATAAAGACACTGGAGAAGAGGCAGGACAACACACTGAGAGGGCTGACCGAGAAGATGTAGACGTTCACTACGTGGCCTGCAGTGTGTAGCACTGTAGAAGACAGAGACCAGTGGAGAAAAGCATTGTCACTGCAGTAGACCAACACATGGAAGACCTTGCTGACATGTCCAGCAGCCCAATGATTACTCCTGTTCTGCAGTGCAAAGTGTCTAGTCTTGCCAGGCTCCATAAACAACGGTATGCTTCTTATGGGTCAGGATGGGCTAGTCCCTCTGAAGAGGTTATCTCCTTGTTTAACTGTGATTCTTGGGTGACATCTCCCCTGCGCCTCCCCAGCAGACCACTTACCTGAGAAAATGAGGGCTGCCATGGCAATCCAGCGGTGGAAGTCCACAGCAGCATCGAAGGGGATGTAGCGATTGAGGAAAGTCTCCCGCAGGACGGTGATGAGGTTTCGGCACATGGTGAGCAGGATGTATGAGTACATGAAGGAGATGCAGGCAGCTGACCCCCGAGAGATGATGATCCCGACAAAGGTGGTCTGTGCAATTCCAGTGGGGGGGGACGCAAAGGCATAGTCTGAGGAGAGAGACCAGAGCACCAGGGCGTCACACACCAAGCACATTGTCCCTTCCTGCAACCAGGGTGACCCTGACAAGAAGGGGCCACCTCAGATGAGGCTGTGTGGGGACAAGGACACACTGTGCTATGTTAGACCCAGGAGCTGCACTGGTCTCTGCTTCTAGAAGAAAGGATCTTCTTGGAGGGGAGGGACTAATTTCATCTTTAATGCACTTTGAAACTGCACCTCAACACTGTGTCCAAATTCAGGCTTCCCAGTACAAATGAGGTATCAGCAAACAAGTCCTGCCGAGACCATCAGGATGGGTGAGATCTCGAGCACACTGCATAGGAGAAGACTGAGGGAAATGGGCATGCTCAGCCTGGAAGAGACAAAGCTCAGGAGAGAGCTTACTGCTGCCTGCAGTAATGGGTGTTGCAGAAAAGATGGAGCGAAAGTCTTTGCAGCGTTGCACAGTGACAGGATGAGAGGCAACAGGAAGAAAATCACAGAGGGAAATCAGAGTTAGATATCAAATAAAAACTCTTCGCAGACAAACACTGGGATGGGCCCTGTGGTGAGACTGGATCTCCATCCTTGCAGCTCTTCAAACCTGTTCTAGAAAAGGCCTTCAGCCACTTGATTCAGCTTTGAATTGGCTTTTCTTTGAGTAGGGGTTTGGACCAGAGGCTTCCAGAGGTTTCTTCTCACTTCAATAATTCTTATTACTTCCAGGGAGGACCAACACTATTGAGCAAAGCTAGACCAGCACCTTCCTCATCCCAGTGAGTCCCATGCAGTGTGTAGTTTTAGGAGCCACCTCTATGCATGCCCCAGCATCTGGGGTGTCAGGACTTGAGGGACACTCACAATATGCTCTCTCCACAAACAGGCCGGCGGTGATGGCAGAGAATAGGACTACGCAGACAATGTGCCGCCGATAGTTCTCAATGAAACGTTTGAATTCCTGGATCTTCTGCTGAACTTTGTTCCGCTGGTATTTTTTCCTTTGAGCTTCAGTGTAAACATGTACCTGGTAGTGGTTTCCTCTGCAAAAACAGGAGAACTGGTGTCAATTCAAGATTTACCTGATGTTGGATGCAGCACAGAGACTATATAGCACCCAGCACGCTGGAACAACCCTCTCCAGTGGCCTAAACAAGATGGTATCAGAGGTTAGTCTTAGGATATGACCCAGTTCACACAGTTATGACAGTTAACAACATAATGAAGCAGGCCATTAAGCAGAACCATAAAAGCTCATTTTGTAATGATAATGAATCCTCCAGAGGGATGAAAGATCCCAGGGTTGGATATATACTGAAGGATATGTTATTCCTGGCTAGGAATAATAACTTATCTGTTTAGTTGGAAAAATATTTGACATTGCCACAGCAATGAGGACTTGAGTGTCTCCTGCTGATGTTGCAAGCATTGCAGAGCTGAAGCAGCTGAGTCCCAGAATGCAGGAGGGCTGTCGCAGTGCAGGCAAGACCTGCTATGCAGTGTCCCTCTCTGCGAGCAGGACATTCACTCTACAACCCACTAGCCTAGGCTTGGGCGTTGTCCGCTCTTGTTTTTTCAAAGATGTGTCATTGCATTCCCTCCCTCCATCCTGCCACCTTCATGCTAGGTTCTTCACATTAGTTATTTGACTTAAGTCCTACTGGGACACGAAGACATAAGAAATTGAAAATGACAGCCTGGCTGAACAAGAGCCCCAGGGAGAAAGCAAGGAGAAGGCATACTGGCATACTCACTTTCTGCCCAGTCTTCTCCTCACTTCTTGTCCTTCTTGCTCCATATACTGGGCTAAAGTTTCCAGATTTGGGCCTTCCTCCCTGTCTGAGATTTTTCTGCCAAAAAAATAAAAATAAAGGGGCTTGTCTAGTTGAAAGCTGTATTTTCCGGAAAGGATCTGACTCAATCAGAAACGGGTCTTCTCCATTGCTGCCCCAAAGATGCTGTCCATCTCAGGTTCGACCTAGAAGGAAGCCTTGATTTTTCTTGCACTCCAAGATAACTCATTGCAAAGTAAAGCAATGTAGGCTCTCCACCTTGTAGCGAGGCATCTTCGTCACCAAACACGTCTAGTGTAGGCTCTTCCGGAGACAATTCCTCCCTGTGCCTATCTGGAGTACTAAGGGAAGGAAGAGGACATCATCCAAACCAGCGTGCTGCCTGCTCACAGACATATCCCGGTATGGTCATGACCCTCCTCTAGCCCTAGGAGTGGGAAACCCCAAGAGAAGAATTTGCTGGAACAGTTGAGGTGAAGGATAGGCATGCGTGAGGGCAGAAAGGGAGAAAGAAAGAGCAGCAACAGGACTGAAACAGCTTACCGTTTGGGCTCATCCTTTTTTATGAAGGAGACACGATTCTGTATGTTTTTCTTGAACACGTCAGGGACACCTTTCAGGATCCAAAAGGACAGAGAGACATTTGCATCGTATATAAGATTCAGTGGACAAGGTTTAGACATTTTTCCTGGGCAGGGACGTGGTGGGGAGAATCTTTGTGCTGAAGAAAGTTGCTTTCTTCAGATTACTGCCCATAGAAAAAGGGCAGCTTCGGATAGGAGAGGCTGATGGGATACAGTTTGAGAGCTACGTAGTAGGTGATGTCCAAGTCACCCATAGAACCAGGTGTGATCCAGCACTCCTGCACATGCTCCCACTGACCTCTGATGCAAAGCTGGGTGAGACGGAGCTCGCTATCATGGTCCCGCAGCATGTAGTGGAAATCCTCCCATGTCAGCTCAGCCCTGTCCTGAAACCCTGAGGCCTGAAACATGGACTCGGTCACCTGCTCCGCCTGATCTCTTGACAGGCAGTTGTTGGAGATTTCAATGAAGGACCTGGAGCAAGGAAGGGAGATGGGAATATTACAGCACAACACCTTGAGTCCTTGAAATAACACAGGGCAGAGCCCCAGATCAGTTTAATTAGGTCTCACGTAGTCCTCTTGGGGACTAAAGCACAGTCTTGTGAAAATATCTACTTTTGTAGATATTGTCAAGATTGTCAAGACATCTACAAAGATTCCTGGTTCTGCCTGAGATGAAAAGAAGAGATGAAAAGAAGTACCTAAGCATCCTCAGAAACTCCTCCTTAGAGAGGAACCCATTCTCATCAATGTCATACATCCTGAACATCACCTTGGACTTCTCTTCTGGGGATCCTGGTTGGAAAGAAGTGGAGTAAGAACAAGATCCTATTTTTACCAGCAAAGGTGAAATCCTGGACCTGTGGCAACAGTCTCTCCCATCTCTGAAAAGACTGTGAGGACAAGCTGCTGATGGCAGTTTGAATAGCAGCATAGTTTTTCTCCCACTCTCATGACTCACTTCTACTTGACTTTCTCAAGTGAAATGTGAAAAAAAAGAAATGGGTAAAGACATTGTTATGCATTATTTTACATGCTAAATAATTGAAAGCTTTTTCACAGCAATGATTTTCTGGGAGCTCGTTTAATTAAATCTGCCATTCATCACCTCCACCTACTAATTTTTCCTCTCCTTTCCAGTGGTCAGTTAGGGACGATCAAGAATGTTATCAAATATAGTTGATATCTATCAAGGACAGGATCTCAATTCAGGAGATGGAGAGTGTACTTGTGTGTGAGAGGAGACAGACCAACAATTTGCTGTTCTGAGACAGCTGTCCTCATGCACAATCAGCATAATTACGTTGTAACTGCCTTGTACCTCAAATTCAAGCTGTCCTAAGTGAAGTGACCTTTAATCTGGAGAAAAGTCTGTAGATGGACCTACTGGACAGATTTTTTTCTTTCATTCTGCTAGTGACATCACTAAGAGAGCCTAGAAACTTAAGGAGCAGATGAAGAAACTAACCAATACCAGGTCCCACCTTTCATGAAGATCACCAAGATGTCCAGGAACTCCCGGAAGGAGATGTACCCATTGCCATCTTTGTCTGCCAGCAAGAACATGGACTCCACAAACATAGAGTGGGCTTTGAGCCCTAAGGACTCGGCAAACTCAGCCCTGCTCAGCTCACATGTCAGAGACTCCTTTGCCTTCTGCGAAGATTCAAAGTTGAGCTCTCCAGCATCAGACCGGTCAATGTCCAGCACCTGTAGGTTGTGGGCCACAAAAGAAATCCTCTGGTTGCTGGCAGAGCAGCAGGCTATTTTTTCCTTGTCCAGCCTATCACACAAAGCCTAATAGCTCTCCCAGCACAGAGCTCATGACAGATACCATAGGAACATCCTGTATTTCTTCTGCGTAGTGCACCTTTTATGGTAAACACCACTGGCTTATGTCAGCCTCAGTCACTTCATGCCAAAGCCTCTTCCTAACATTAAGCTGTTGTGTTCACAACAGCAGAGCTGCCTTTGTCTTCTGCAACAGACAATTTTCTGTAATTCTCTAAATATTGGGAGCTTCTTCCATGAGTGTAGCTAACCAACAACTAGGGGCAGCAACAGTAGCAATATTTATTGTTGCAGAAATACCTTTCTTCATTCATCAGAGCCTGCTACACCTGTATATACCTGAGCAAATAGGTGCCTAAAGAAAGTCTCCAGAATCTTCTTCCTCTGCTCCTGGGTGACTGCCTGTTTCAGCAGACTCTGTTCCTTCGTCTCAGACACATGCAGATCGAGATTGCTCTTTTTCAAGTAGTCTCGTAACTTCCCAATGAAGTTGCTCCTTTCTGCCTCTTCACTGAAAAGCAGCACCTGCAAAAGGCACCACGTGGGTGGCAGAGACTCTCAGCCAGACTGAGGCTGGACATTGCACCCAACAAGTTAAAAATCAAAGCTTTTCTTTGCAATTGTTCTTTTTCAAGTTGTCTTGATTTCTTCTATCAGATTCACCCTACACACGCGATTTCTGTGTCCGTGTGTACCGAGACCTGATTTGCTAAAACCCACTGGCCTGCAGGTTTGCAGCTCAGAATGACACACTGCTGCTCTACACCATTTCATGGTGATTCTCGGGAGGCCGTGACCACCCTTCAGAGGCCCACGCTTCCCCGAGAGCCCAGCATCTGGGAATGAGTGATCCAGCATAAATGTGACCGGTGGCCACATCCTCCAGAGGATGCTGGAGGGCCCAGGGGACAGTCTCCAGGCATCACAGTACTCACCAGGTCATATTCCTTGGGGCTCTTCAGGAGCAGAGCTCTGTTGCCTTTGTTGGTGGAGAGAATCACCTCCACCCTTTGTTGGGTTTTCAGACTAATGCTCCGGAGCACAGACCACCTACTATCCAGCACTTTGAGCACTTTGTCAGGTTGCAGCTGAATCCAGACGGGAGAACTGTCTATCTTGGGACCATGCCACTCCATGGCTGACGGGAGAGAGAATTGGACTCAGCTGGAAAGGCACACATGAGCTCCCAGTCATCCCAACATCTTCCTTCACTGAGATGAAGCTTGGAAATAACTGCACGGGGCTTATGGTAAGGAGTGATCATCCGTTTTTCCTTCCCTGCTACAGCTGCACAGTACAAAGCTTGTACACAAAATACCTGGCAGTTATGTGGATTGCTGGGGAGGAGGAGCTAGACTTTGCTATCACATAGTCTGACTTTGCTGCAATAACTGTGTCATCTTCTCTGCAACTCCACAGCTGTGCATGGATCACAGTTGTGAGAGAAATGAACCTTCCCACCTCATTTCTACAATTTTAGATTTGCAGTTTTATGCAGGCTCAATGTTATTCACTAACTACTAGCCAGGCAACAAAATACGTGTTAAGGGAAAATATGATGTTCTCCTGACTGCCTGAAACAGAGCAGAGCTCAAGTGTACAGACATGGGAGTAGCAGGACAGCAAGGTTTTCCCAGGCTTCAGAGAAAGGAGGTTTAGTCCCTGTCCTGGAGCCATGGGTGCAACTGCTTTACATCCATCCCTACAGGAAAAGTATCATCTGGAGAGGATTAGGATAGGACTAATAGGGTAACCCAAGTTGGAAGGGGCTTCAGATAGCACCTCCTGCCCAGGCCTCCTGCTCAAAGCAGGGCCAGTTGTATGGTCAAGGCTTCACCCTGTTGGGTCTTGAATAAGATGGAGAATGCATAACCTCTCTGGAGGCACTCCGAGCTCGGTCTTCCAGCCTTGCCTGTGTGTGCCCTGACTTCAGCAGCATCACCAGACCTCCCTCCCAAGATTAACAGTGCCACCTCACCATGTGCTGTGTCACTGGTCACCTCTCTCCGCACGCTAGGGTCTCGCTGCTTCTGCAGCTTCTTGAAGTCTC
>JAVCKT010026868.1:6044-39424 GCA_032273925.1 Rhynchotus rufescens | reverse complement strand
CTCTTCTCCAGGCTCAACAGGCCCCGCTCGCTCAGTCTCTCCTCACACGAGCTGCTCCAGCCCCTTCCCCATCCCTGTCGCTCTGCGCTGGCCCCTCTCTAGAAGCTCCACGTCCCCCTTGTCCCGGGGAGCCCAGAGCTGCCCCCAGTGCTCCAGGTTGGCCTCCGCAGGGCTGAGCAGAGGGGCAGGATCAGGATCCCCTCCCTGTCCTGCTGGCAACGTCCTCCTGATGCAGCCAGGAGCCCGTTGGCCTCCTTGGCCACGAAGGGCCCTTGTTGCCTCGTGGTTAACGTGGTGTTAACCAGGACGCCCAGGTCCCTCTCCATGGAGCTGCTCTCCAGCAGGCCAACCCCTGATCTGTCCTGGTGCCTGGGGTTATTCCTCCCCAATAGGGAGGTGTGTGGATGTGAGGGGACAGGGAGCTGTGGGGGTGTTAGGGGTTGTAAATCTGCTCAAGAGGCAGACGGGACAATCCAGTGAGACGCATTTGGCGCACAAGGCCGTGATTCTGTCTCTGATTTGGCTGTGATTAGCCAGGCGACTCCATCATGTCGCCATGTTCCAGCTGGGAATGTTTCCCTGTGCTCTGGAGCAGTGGGAATTTGTCAGGGCTGCCTGTGCCCAGCGCACACAGTGAGCCTGGGCACCGTGGGCTGAGCTCTGTGCTGGTGCTGCTCTGCTGAGGCTGCCCAGGGAGGCTGCGGAGGCTCCTGCTCCTTGGGATCTTCCCAAGGCGCCTGGATGCGCCCGGGTGCCCTGTGCTCTGGGTGTCCCTGCTGGAGCAGGGAGGTTGGACAGGATGATCCCTAGGGATCCCTTCCAACCTCGGCCATTCTGTGTGACAGGGTAGCTGTGAGGGGACAGGGGAGCTGGGGGTGTGTGCGGAGCTGGGGCACACGGGCAACGTCCCAAGGCCGGATGCAAAAAGTGAGTGTTGGTGACACGAGATCCTACCAGGACGCAGTGATGGCTCCTCAGAAACCGGCCTGGGAAAAAGGCTCCGCTTGTCCCTGGAGTCCCATCAACCTGCTCTACACGCCTTGTCCTCCACACACACACCGCAGGAAAAATGGGACTTCTGGAGCTAGGGCGGCTCCAGGGCGCAGTGTGAACGCGCTGCAGCTTTCGGGCCAGGGCACGTCAAGCCCGTGTGCGGTGGGAATGTGCAGCAAACCCCTGGGTTTAACCAGATCTCTGTGCAAAGCACGAAGCGGCTGCTTGCAGATGCACACGGGTTTTATTTTTATTCATTGATTTTATTTTCCTTTATTTTAAATCCATTTATTATTATTATTAAAAATTATTATTATTAAAATTATTATCATTAAAAATCCATTTTAAAAAACGCTCTTTAATGAACAATAGGGGTTTTCCCGCTGGAGTGAGAGCGGCTGCAGCGGCGGTGCCGGCCGGGAGGAGGCGGTGCGGCGCGGGCGGTACCGGCGCGGGCGGTACCGGCGCGGTACCGCGGGGAGGCGCTGCGCGCGCGGGGCAGCGGCGGTCCGGGTCGCGGGGCAAAAGGGTCGGGCGGCGGGGAGAGCCCCCGCGGGGCCGCAAAAAGAGCCCGCGTCTCTCTGTGTTGCCCAGGCTACGCTGCAGTGACTATTCACAGGCGCGATCCCACTACTGACCGGCACGGGAGTTTTGACCTGCTCCGTTTCCGACCTGGGCCGGTTCACCCCTCCTTAGGCAACCTGGTGACCCCGAGCTCCCCGGGGATCACCATATTGATGCCGGCCTTAGCGCGGACACCCGCTCGGCATAGCGCACTGCAGCCCAGAACTCCTGGGCTCAAGCGATCCGGCGGGCTCAGCCTCCCCGGTAGCTGGGACTACAGGCGCGCGCCACCGCGCCCGGCGCCGGCCCCGCCGCCCGCCGCGCACATAGCCTGCTCCGCGCTGACGTCACGCCGCGGGCGGGGGAGCGCGGCTCGGCGCGGTGCATGCCGGGAGGCGGGAGGGCTTCTTTAGCGCGCGCGCGGGCCGCCATCTTCCTTTGGCGCTGAGGCGGCGGCGGCAGCATGGGGCACCAGCAGCTCTACTGGAGCCACCCCAGGAAGTTCGGGCAGGGATCGCGCTCCTGGTCAGTGCGTGGTCGCGGGGAGCAGCCCTCGGGCCTCCTTCGCCGCGTTTGGAGGGGGCGGGCGAGGCGAGCTCGGCCGTGAAGCGAGTTTTCCCCACCCCTTTTCCGTCGGCCATTAGCGGCCCTGACGCGCTCTCGCTGCCTTCTTCCCCGCAGCCGCGTGTGCTCCAACCGGCACGGCCTCATCCGCAAGTACGGGCTGAACATGTGCCGGCAGTGCTTCCGGCAGTACGCCAAGGACATCGGCTTCATCAAGGTGAGCGCCGCGGGGCCGCCGCGAGGGCCGGGGGCTTCGCCCTGCGCCCGCCTCACGAGCTTCCTGTCCTGCCTCCTTCTTTTCCAGCTGGACTGAGCGCCGGGAGGATGAGCCCGGTGCCGGGGGCTCCTGCTGCGCTGCATCAAGGAACCTGCAGCCTCGTGGCAGCGTGATGCACAATAAACGGTCTCTGTGTCCTTTGGCTGTGTCTGCATTTCCCTTCTGTGACAACTGTCAGCTTCCCTCTCACAGCCTCTCTGAAGGGTAGGAGCTTCTCTGTGCTCCCAGCATTGCTACAAACAACCTGGTACTCTAAAGAGTGCTGATATGATAGAAAAGCTCAAATAACCGTGTCTTTCCTGGCTGCTAGGGATGACATGCAACCCTGGGTTAAGTTCATGTCATGTGTTTCTGTTCTTAGATGCAGCGGAAAGTCCTCTGTCTTCTATTCCCTATAACTTCAGTTGCCTCCCAAGTCCTAAGGCATGAGTGCCTCAAAGTTCATGATTCCCAAAGTTAGTCATACATGATGTTGATAGCATTGGGAGTTCCTGTCCCTGCTCAGGGCAGCAGCCAGGCCTGTAAGACCTGCTTAAAAGCACCAAGTGAATGGCAGGTGGTCTGGGGAAGCCTGTGCTCCTGGGGGTTAGCTGGCAGTTTTGGTTAGACTTGGGCTGGCTCTACTCTTCCTGCCTTAAAGAGGGTGCTCGTGTTAATGGGCCTTCTGTGATCCAGAATGGTGCTTTAAGCTTTGTGTTTAATTTCCCTTTTTGTGCTAAAAGAGCTAATGAGGATTTGGGAAGCGGTGGAAAATGTTAGGCTTTATATGAAATAAAATACAGATGTGAAGAAAGCCACTCCTGAGCCAGGAGCAACATTAGCCTGGCGGTGCAAGGCCTGGAGCTATAATGTGTAATGTGCTGGGCAGTTGGAATTACCTCTTCTGTGAGTGGAAAGAAGTAAATTGAGGGTCATATGTAATGTTACTTTCTGTATACACTGTATGTATGCACACATTTATAATGAGAGCACAGTAAGGCAGACTTACGTGTTGAAAAACCATCTTGATGTCACCTGGGGAGCTTGAACACGCAGTTTCCTTCGAGGATCCCCTGTGGAGCAGGTGCTGCTTAGCAGGGGTCTGAGATGAAGCTACCGTGTGAGCTGAGGGGCCATGAAGGAGATGCTGGAGCTGAAGCAGTTGGAGGCCCCTCTGGCTGCTCCCTCTGTCCCCTGCGGTCCGGATGAAGCTGCACTCAGGTCGGCATTGCTGTCACCAGGCAGCTGGTGACAGCGAAAGAGGAGTCATCAGAGCGGAGGCTCATTTGGCAGAAGGTTGGTACTTGGTAAGTAACGAAAGTGCTAAGACATGGCTTAAAGGAGCAAGCCAGGGTAATACCTACTTATGTGCCATGTAAAACACACCTAGTTTTAAGGCTTCGCTTAAGTTTAGTCACAAGCTTAATGCAAGAGAGCTATCCCATCAGCTGACTACAAGGAGAGAACAGTTAACCCTGGGATAGTCTAACCAAGAGGTAAAGCCTGAACAAAAGTCCCTTTAGGCAAGGTGTGTGGGGTAGGCTGGAGGCTCGAGATCCTTGGAAGTCCTTATGGGTGTCTTTACTCCAGGCATGGGGGGGAAGGTGGCATATTACCACTCAATATGAATTGACAAATAACTGTGTACATGTTTTTTAGCGGTAGGAATTCTCATTCCCAAGAGTGGAACTGAAACTTCCATCAACAAAACCAACTGCTTTGGAGCAAGTATTTAATGCTGCTTTGTTAAGCTTTAGTGCATTTACTGCTATATTTTCCAAGCACTGAACTTTTTTTTTTTTTGTAAAAGCTAACAAGGTTTTTAAAGATCTTAAAGGATTTAAGTGTGAAAATGGAATAACACTTGCAGCGGAAGGAAATGAGGGAGGACTAAATGAGTGGCCCAAAGTGGGAGGTAGGACAGCAGGAGTGTGAGCAGAGCAAGAAGCTATGTGGGGAATGGCAAAGACAGTGAGAAGCTGCCTTGGGAAGTACTTGGAAATAGAAGGAAAATCAAGGACAGGAAGCTGTTAATGACAAAGTCATTAGAGAAGGCTGCAATAAAAAGTGGGCTCTGGTCAAACTTAAAAGCAGTGATGAGAAAGGAGAGAGAAGTTCATGCCAGAAAGAAAGGACAGTTTAAAAAAGACTCTGCACTTAACGGTTTTCCTGTTTGGTAGGAAGACATGAGAGTGGCCAAGTTTTGGGACAGGAGTGGGATGTTATGGACTCTCCATCCTTGGAGAATCTTTGCAAACTTAAAGCTTTGAGCAGGAGACCGGACTAGGGATTCCCAAATATCCTTTCCAACTTGGATCTTTCCGCTTCCAGGTGAGGATGTAGTAATAGACATCTGGCACCCGGATGTAAAGAGCTTTCTGGAAACTTGGCAGTCATTCCTGATGTGGGAGAAATTCCTGAACACTGTTAAATACTAAGCTTGAAAAATATTTAGAGGATGGGGGGTGAAAACAAGCCCAGAGAGGAGGCAGTGGATGAGATTTTCCAGCACTGCAGAGAAGTTTTGATACTGTTCAAATGGACTAGTCAAACAGGAGAGTTTCAAGCGAGTTCCCAGAAGGATCTTTAATAGCTTCTTTCACAGGGGATAAAGGCTGTGATTATGATGGGAATAAACTGGGAAAGGATGTTTTGGGGAATCCTTAAGTAAGTGTAAATCCAGAGAGCGGGACTTGCAGCAGCGCGAGGCTGGTGGGTATTAATAGAGGTTCCTGCTGGGCTGTGCCTGGAAGGTGCTGTTCACTCTGCCCTGGATCCAGTGACTGGGAAGGGTTTAATTACCCCTGACTTTGCAGTATAAAGGACAGTTTCTACCTTAAATAGCATTTAGTTCCTCTGGCATTGATTTTTGGGTTTCTGCTGATATCCACAAAGATAAGTGAATCCTGTGAGGAGCACTTGTCTGCTTTCAGCCTGGTTCTGGAAATCAAAAAGCACTAATTACCTTTCTAAACAGTTACTGAGCCTTGGCAAATCTTGTTTTCATCGATATCAAGAGGACTCTCTTTGGGAGAGTAAATATTTTGTTCTTAAGCATTCCTTTAACCCCTGCAGCAATCCCAAAGATTTATTGCAAGAAAGCAAGTGAAGCAGTTGGTTTTGGCTGCTGATGTGACTGGCTCCTGCTTCCCAGAAGAGAATTAAGGTAAGAGCAGGTTACTCAGAAGGGTGTTAGGCCCTGCAGAGACTCCAGGGATCAACACAAGCTGCTGCTGCTGGGCAGAGGTGCAAGGTGCGGAAAGTGAATTTGTCCCTCCAGCCGCCCTCGTGGCAGCTTTGCACTTGGGAGCTGGGAGCTGCATCTGAACATGGGGTCTGTGCCCCGCGCAAGGGGCAGGCGTAGAGGTGTCAGCAGCCTGCCCTGTGCAGGGCAGCGAGATAGAACTGGTAGGGCTAGAGGAAACGGCCACAAACTGAAGCACTAAAAGTTCCAAAGGAACATAAGGAAAAATTTCTTGACAGTGACAGTGCCCGAGCCCTGGCCCAGGCTGCCCAGAGAGGCTGTGGAAGCTCCTGCTCTGGAGATCTTCCCAACCCGCTTGGATGCAGCCTGTGCTCTGGGTGACCCTGCATGTGCAGGGGGTTGGACTGGATGATCTCTGAGGTCCCTTCTAGCCTTAAGGATCCTGTGATTCTATGTGGAATCTGAACAAAGTATTGAATTCCATGATGTGTAAGGTCAGTGAAGATGTGGAATGGAAGGAGAGAGACATGGGGATCCTTGCTCCTGGAGTCTCCCTGCACTGTCCCATGTTGGACCTGGCCTACGATAACTGCTCCAGGTGCACAAACTGCTTGGACACATTCCGCTCTGAGGTGTCTGTGCTTGCTGCCTGTGTCTGATGCTGCCAACAGAAGGGTAGGGATGAGGAGGATGCCCTGTGGCTGGCACCAACCTGGGGCTTCTCTGTGACGTGTCAGGCTGGGCAGGGACCTCGGAAGGATGGGCTGTTTCCCCGGCTTTTTGCCAGGCACCTTGTGCTGCTCCCAGCTCCGTGCCGGGGGTTCAAGTCCTGTTGTTCTGGGTGGGGGTGTGCGTAGCTGGGTGCTTGTGGCGGGAGCTCGGATCCTCGCTCCTGAACCCAGCTCCCGGCTCCGGAACGAGCCCTCAGCAGCGGGTGAGGCACCATCAGACAGGCTCTTGTGGCCCCTCCCTGCCCCGAGGGCCCTTCAGGACTCCCTGCGACTTGCAGCTCACAAGAAGCTTGGAAAATAGCAGCAATGCCTGAGCTGACATCTCTGCAGCTCCGGATGCCCAAGCCCATGGGGGAGCTGTGGATATTTGCCCCTCTTTTGTGAGCAAAGCTGCTGCTTTCCACTGGTAAATGGCTTTGGGGGCACCTTTCTCTGCACTTTGAGTGCCCTTGAGCAGCAGTGAATCCTGAGCAGTTGGTCCTGAGAGCTAAGGACCAAAGCAGCGGCTGAAAAATACGTATTGAAAATGACTTAAAAAGAAAGAGAGGGGAGAGGCGAACAAAAAGCTTCATCAAACAACTCAGTGTACCAACTGAAAAGCAACTTCCTGCTGGAAAACCATGTTTTTGCATTACTTTGTACACATTAAAATACCTAAATTGTCACCTTGTAATTCTGCAAATGCCTTAAAAGATGGGAATAATAGAATAGGAATAGGAAAAAGGCAAGAACATTTAAGTCTAGTGGGAAGGTGATATAGTACAAACGATAATGCCTTTTTACCTTATTACTGCCTTAACTAGGTATTTATTGCCCAATATACAGCAAACACTAGGTGCGAAAGCCTTGAATTTCCTGAGCTCATAGTGAAAATTGCATTTAGATTCTTCCTAAAGCTGATGGTTATGGACTATGAAGCTATACGGACGTGAAGCTCAAACTTATTTTGAAGCAAAGTGATTTATAAAGAATTGCTGATTCCCCCAAAGAACAAGTGAAATCAAAATACTCTTCAAGGACTCTTGCATTAATAGCAGGGAACTGATACATGTTTTTTCTGCAGGGAAATAAAGTTGCATATTTGAAGCAAAGTAGAAGATAGTGATGCCTTAGCTTTGAGAGTTAAATGGTATTTCAGCAATTAAGAGTTTCTTAAGGGATTTGGAAGGGGGGAAAAACAGTAAATTGCATGGAATTATGCAGCAGATAAAAATCTCTGCTGGTCAGAGGCTGCAGGAGACTGCAGCACCGTGAGGAAAGCACTGGCTTATGGATCTGGCCCTTAGGCCGGAGACGGGAGGCTGAGATGTGCTGGAGCGGGGAAGGGCAGTAGCTCCTGTTTGGGGGTTCAGCTGCTGCCAGACACCCCCAGAAGGGGCGACTGGAGGTGCCTCTCCTGGCTTGGGGCCTGTTTGGTGGGGTGGAGCAGCACGGTGCTGAGCATAGCTGGGGATGCTGGAGGCTTGGCCCTCTTGGCTGACAACCTTGGTGCTTTTGGGCTTTCTGCATCCTTGGTGCTTTCAGGCCCTCCCCATCCTGGTGTAGGAGCAGCAAGATGAGGGGCTCGCAAACATCTTGCTGCAGGTTCGGCTCCAGCCGGCTGGCAGCGGCGTGCTCCATCGCAATGATCAGCTTGTGGGACCAGACTGGGAGGGGATCTTCCTGGGGTTCTCCTAAGCGGAGCATCTCTGGCTGAGCACAAGTCACAGCCAAGTGGGTCACGGCCAGCTCCATTGGGATCCTTGCACCCCAGCACACCTGCCACGTGTGCAGTTTCCTGGCAGGGATATTGGGATACACTGCTGGTATTGGGACGGGGGAAGAAAGGCAGAAAAGTGGGGAGAAAGGCCCGCTGCAGAACTCAGAAGGGGCTGTGCAAAGTCACCTTCTGGTTGGGGTGTGTAGAAACAACCTCAATAACATAAACTGTACAAACAGATGTGCTGCTTTGGGTGCCTGTCCAGAAACACTGTCGGGTGTCCGACATCCTGAAGCTCAGCTAAGGTTTTCAGTATTAATGTTAGCTGTTTCAGCGAGGGCTGTCCTCCTGGAAACACCTGGGCCCCCCTCTCCTGCTGTTGCCCGCAGCCGTCCATATGAGCGCTATGGTAGGAGGGAAACGGCGGGACGAGAGGTGCTCCCAGCTCAGCTGGGGATGCGGATGTTCTCCAGGATTCCCTGGAGATCCTGGGAGATCTTCGAGAAGGTTTAGGGGATCTAGAAGGTTTAGGGGATCTAGAAGGTTTAGGGGATCTTCTCCCCGTTCCCTGGGGAGCAGCTGGCCGCAGAACACGGTGTTTTGGCTGAAGGAGGCGGCTGTGTGGACTGGGCCCGCGCCCCTATGGAAGCTAGATGGCAACGTCGGCCCGCGCTTGGCGGCCGCATGGAGCCCGCGCTGCTTCCCTCCGGCCATGGCAGGCAGCCAGTGTGCCGAAACGCCCCGATTTCACCCCAAAGGGAGCCTGTGCGGAAGGACTGCGGAGCCTGGGCCCTGCAAGAGGCCCTTTCCCATGGGCAGCTCTGCGTGGGGCTCGGGGCTCTGCCCTCTCCTCATCCTCACCACAGGGCTGGTGTCACCTGTGGACAGAAGAGCTGCATTTCCAGTTCCTTTTTTTCCCCCTTTTCCTTTTTTTTTCTTTTTTTTTTTCCTCCTAGGCTCCCGTTTCCAAAATGGGCCTTATCCCACTGGCACCTGAGTGCAGCCACTTCCCAGTGCAAACCCAGTGCAGATATCGGTGCTTGTTGTGCTGAGCTTCATGTGATAATCCCCGTCCCTGCAGGAGCAGCAGTGTCCTCGCCCAGCACTGCATCCGCTACCCAAACACCCAACCAGCTCCTGCCCTGTCCTACACAGTGACTGGCAAACAAAGTTCAGCTGCCTTCGGTGCCCCATAGCAGTGGGGCGGCAGCTGTGACGCCAGGCCTTGCCCCCCGCGGACACCAGCCTCTCACCCAGGCTCTTTGGGGAACCTGTTTGGCACCAGACACACAAAATGCCTTGAGCTTGGAGCTGTTCGCCCATAGGAACCTCCTGGAGAGGTCACCTCCCGTCCACACGTTGCTCAACGCGGCCCATGGCCAAGGCTGGAGCTGCTCCTCCGGCATCTTCCTCACACCATCCCAACGTGCTGCTCTCCATTGGGCCCTGGGAATTCCCTGGCGTTGCAAGAGGGACGCCGGGAAGGGCCGGCAGATGGGAGCTGGCTGCGGAGCTCAAGTGCTTCTAAATACAACGTTCCCCGGCATCAGGCGGCGGCGGCTGTAATCCACACCGCTTGTTCGGCGGCTCTGCTCAGCCCTGGCAATGTTTATTTATGGCAGATAAAAATCTATTTCGATCAAATAATTTCCATAACTGAATATTTATGCCAACAGCTACTGAATGCTCCTTGACTAAACTGGAAATTATTTATTCAGTTATAAATGTTTACTTGTTTAGTGTTTAAAACTGCTTTAAACAAACTTAAAATCAAATTGACGTCTTCCCGGCGAGCAGGGTTTTCACTGCCTTCTGGATGCCGCCTTGCTGAGTGCTGTGAAATAATATTATTATAATTTCTATGCAAACAGCCCCTATATGTTTGCCGTGTCCTCCAACAGCAGCAATGCTCGATGCTGGCCAGGGTTGCAGCAGAGCCTCTGCTCTTCTCAAGGAAAAAAAGATATATATGTGAAGTGTTTTCCTTCTGGAGGGCTAAGGGTGCAGGCTGGCACCCTGCTTTAGCCTCGTAGTTCAGAGAGGAATTAAAATACCCCAATTTAGGGCTCTGAAATAGGACCTTGGGTACGGGTACCTGTCTTTGGGATCCTAAAGCAGCCAATGTCTAAAAAAGCTTGGCCTTAAAGATATTTCTACATGTGTGTATGAATGTATGTGCACGCTTGTGTTTATCCTACAGCTGCTCTTGTGTAGATGCTAAGGATGTGACGACGGGTGACACGAGATGGGGTGAATTCCCGGGCCGGGAGCAATGCCGGCCGCTCAGGTGGGCTCCGGATTCACCTGCAGCCTCCGCGGATGAAGCTGTGTCCAAGTGCAGCATCCACAGGAGGTAACGTCTAATTACTCGAATGCAAACACACGTTTCTGGCTCTTTGGCTTCAGCGAGTGGGTTTATTCTCTGCGGAGGGATGAAGCAAAGCCAGTAAATAGCTCTCGTAGGCTGTAGCTGGTTGGCTGGGCCCGGAAAGGTCTCTGAGCACCGAGAGGGAGCAAAAGAGATTGATTTACGATTTTAACAAGGCTGGCTGCGTAGGGAACGATAGCTGTATGGTTTCAAAGTTGGGAAGAGAGATTAATCCAAATTAAAGCTGCTCTGAGAAGGCGTCAGAGGCAGCGGGCTGCGTCCCGGCTCGTTGACAGCGCAGCTAAAGCGGGATCGTCCCTGCAGACAGGCACGGCTTAAGCGGGGGGCTCTGGATGTTTCCTGCCAGCCGGGGAGCGGGGAGTCGGCGCACGGAGCGTAACGAGGAGTGACTGGGAGCTGGTCGAGGGCTGTGTCTTGTCCCTGCTCCTTAGGTGCTGGACGAAGAGGGGAAATGATTAATTGGAATAAACAAAGGAGAAGCAGCAGTGACGTCTTGGGTGCCGCTGATGGGAATTGAGCGCCGGGAAAGGTTGGAGCAGCTCGGCTGGAGCTCGGACACGTGTCCAGGCCAGCGAGGCCCTGGCCGTGCTGTTTTGCTTGGCTATGCAATGGGACTGTGTTGCAGGGTGAGGGTCAGGCCTTAAGACCTTCCCTTTATGGCCCTAAATTGCCCCCGGACCGTATGGCTCTATCCCAAATTCTGAAGTCCTCTGGAGCCACCAAAAGGAGATGGATCCCAAACAGCCGGGCTCCTCCTGCAGCTTCTCAGCATTGCTTCCAAGTTTTTCCAGGTGCATGGAGGTGTTTGCACTTCCCTTGTCCTGGGCTTGCAGGAGTCTCCTGATAATCCCCTGTGAAGAGTGATGGAAATCTGAGGGTTTCAGAAAGTTCCAATCTGCGTCTAGACTTGAGCGCTCACCCAAACCAATCAGCACCTTTCCCAGTAAAATTGTCTGCACGTTGCGCTTAAAATGGTGACTGCCATGGGGCTCCAGGCTCCTACATCCATGAGTTTTGCCATTAAGCTGAGGTACAATGAAGTCCCTTACTTCCTTGCTGGGAATTTGGCCAACCAGCCACCCCCTTCCTTTAGGAGGAGGATGCAGGTTCGGCACCCACGTCCCGCTGAGTGTTTTAGGGAGATGTGGCTCAGTGATGCCTCCTGTTTTTCCCCCTCTCTTCAATCACCTCTTGGGAGTAATTCAATGAAATCAGTGGTCACCTTCATGACAGCCAGTGAGGAGTCGTGTCCTCTGTGGACATGGCTCAGAGAAACGCTGCGCTTGCTGCATTCCCTGCAGCCCAGCTCTCGGGGCAAACGCCTGTCTGTATTTATGCTATCCAAGATGCATCTTTATTTTTAAGCCTCCAAGGCAGCTGCTTGTACCTGGGCTGAGCAGTAAATCCAGACTGCTGCCCGCTATGGAATTCAGCCCTGAGCGGGAACGCAGCCGCGGAGCGAGCACCTGACTCTACCAAGCCCCTTGGCTCTGCCGTCCCGGGCTCCCGAGCTGCATCTCGCTGCCCGGGCTGCTCCTCTCCCCCAAAACGCAGAGCTCAGCGGCGGCTGGGCTGAGGTCCCGAGTGTGCCGGGGAATCGCAGCTAACAGCCCAGCTCGTAGCCCCAAGCACGGCAGGGTGCTGGGGAGCTGGTGACAAGGCTGCCTGCTCACTGGTCACTGGTCTGACCTGGCAGATGGAGCAGCTCTCTCCCTCCTTTTCCAGTAAACTGGGAAAGGGATGGAGTTCTGGCAAGCAGTGGAGGTTGTCCAGCACTGGCCAGGGATGGAATGAGGTTGTGGTCACCAGTTAATCTGATTAAAAAACAGATTATAGGTGATTTATGAGGTTCCAGCAGCTGGTCCGTGGTCAGAAAGTCTTCTCCTTCTCCAGGAAAACTTCTTGGTGAGCAGAAGGTCAGATCTTGGTGGACAGGGGGCAGGGACTGAGGTGCTTGTTTGGCCTTGTTAGGCCTTGGCTGTGAATGAGACCAGAAATAACAGGCTTAAATTTCAGTGAGATAGGTTTAAGGAGAATCCCCTGCTGATAAGATGGAGAAAGGACTGGGATGGGCTGCCCAGGGTGGCTGTGACACCTTTGAGAAGGTTTTCAAGATACGTCAGGAAAGGATTGACTGGGAATGACATGGAGTTGAATGTGGTCAAGAGGAGCGGATGAGGTAGGGAACTTCCTGAGCTCTTCCAGACCTACAACTTCATCCTGTTTCTCCAAAATTTATAAGGTACTTCTGTTCACAGTGGATAAAATCTGTGACCATCCCACATTCTGCTTGTTCCTGTGCTTGTTTCGAGGCACAGCTGCCGTACCGCGACATGCACCCATGTTCCAGCGTGAGATTCCTTGTCCCGAAACCCATCCTCCGATGCAGGGAGGGCAAATTGCATTTCAGCAGGTGTAACCTGCAGAGAAAATATTATCAACAGAGAGAAAGAAGATTAACTTCCTGCCCGAAGGCAACGTTTGAAGATGTTATGGATATGGTTCTACCTGCTAAAACCGGCACTACAGTTCCAGCCGGTGCGGCGGGAGATGCAGCTTATGATATTGCAAATAAAACGGCGGCATTTTTCATTCTGCCTTGCTGGTAGCGCTCTTTTTTCACGGCAGTCCATCTGTGAGCTGGACTCTTCTGGAATCAGAGCTGTTTTCAGTGCTTTACAGGGAATTACTTACCTCTTTTTTCCTCCAAGTTCTCTGCAGAATGAAAATCTCACTTTTCTTTCACAGCGAATGTATTTTGGGGATGTTCCCCAACTTGAGGGTATGAAATGTGCCATTATTTTGGGTTACCTTTGGGTCCAAACCCTCTAAAGGAGCAACTGGAGGATGTTGTATTTAGTGTGTTGGACATGTTCACCTGGGGACGTAGAGTCTTCCCTTAATTCTTCAATGGGCTGCCTCAATTCTACCAGCTTTGATAAAAGGACAGAACTCCTCAGAGCTGTTAAATTCCCCCGTTAAAACAGGGAAATAATGATAAATGATGGTAATGATAACCATAAATGATGGTGGTTGGTGAGAGGCGAGAGCCCTGTTAAAAATGCTGCGCTGAGGTGCAAAGCCCCTGTTGGAGAAGCTGTGCAGAAGAATGTCACCACCCACAGCCAACTATTTATTTTTTAACAAGGTTTGCAACCCAAAGCTGTGCATGGGGTGAACCCTGCTCTGCTAAACAACAACAGCTCAAAGAAATGATAACGCACAACCGTACAACAGGACCCAACTGTAAGAGTGATGTGTCCTGGCACCTTGGGGTCCTCAAAGAGCACCGAGCGATGAATTTTAAAGGCAGATTTTGACACCGTGGGGGACAGCAGCGAGCAGCATGGGGAGGGAGACACCCTGGAGGGTGCTGGAGAGCCCCGGCCTGGCCGTGCGCTTTCCTGGGATTCAGCTCCCTGGCATCCCGCGGTGCCAGGGCTGGTGCCCAGCGCTGCTGGGGGAAGACGCTGCTGCTCTTTGCCAGCAGGGTGGCAATAACAGAATCACAGAATGCTTAAAGTTGGAAGGGACTCTAGAGATCATCTAGTCCGACCTCCCTGCTCCAGCAGGGACACCCAGAGCACGGGGCACCTGGGCACATCCAGGCGCCTTGGGAAGATCTGCAGAGCAGGAGCCTCCCTGGGCAGCCTGGGCCAGGGCTCGGGCACCTTCACAGTAAAGAAGTTCTTCCTCACATGGAGATGGGAATTCCTGTGTTGCAGCTTGCACTCGTTACCCCGTGTCCTGTCACTGGCCACCAGGCAGCTAACAGGCAACGTGGCTGCCTCCCCGCTCGGCGCCTGCGCCCTGCGGCGGCCGGGATCTCCCCTAACGAGCCCCGCTGCTGCTGGGGTTTTTGATGCCTCCTCCACGCTTCGGGATCCTGTTGTTCCCTGCGACCCGGGCTGGGCTTGCGACTCGCTGAACTCAACCTATGTGCTGCCCTGGGACAAAAAAATGGAATGTGAATAGCCGCAAAAGCAGTTTTTGTCCAGAAAATGCATTAATTGGTTTTTCCCCTCTATTTTCTTTTTTTTTTGTGTGTGTGTGTGTGTGTGAATACAGTGATTTTATGGAGGAAGGTTGGACTAGATGATCTCTAGAGGTCCCTTCCAACCTTGAACCTCTGTGGTTCTGTGGTCCCATTCTCGGGAACTCTATAGTGAAACGTTCCCAGAGCCTGTCAGAGGAGACCTCATCCAGTTCCTAAACCTCCATGGTCCCAGCTGGAAGGTGGGAGGTGTCACGGTCCCCAGCAGTGCCCTTGGTCACTGCAGTGCTCACGCGGGGAAGCTCTTTCTCCGTACCCCTTCTGGGGTCTAACAGCAGGGCCAGGTTGCTCCTTTGATGCTCAAGCAGGGTCTGAGCTGCTAGGAGGGACTATGCAGCAATTTGCTTTTAAGTGGTTCTCTGTTAAAAGTTAGTGGCTGCCGGGCAGGTGTGGGTAATAGCGGCAGTTTGGAGCTGGCTTCCCCGCACAGACACTGCTGCTAGGAGTGACCACGCTACCCACCACTCGAAAGGCATCTCCTTCCTTTCTATCTCTTAAATACTTTTTTAAACACCTTTTTTCCCCCCCAAATACAGACCTCCTCACAAAACCTTGTTGTGTTTCCAGAAGAGTTGCTGCTCCAGCTCTGCCTTTGCTGCAGGGGAGGCTCAGTAGGAGCAGGCTGCTAATCCACAGCGAGCGGTGCAAAATCCTCCTGTGTGAGAGGTGCATCGTGGAGCTGGGGCCTCTCCTGCGCAGAGCCCAGCAAGGGGCTGCCCAGGAAATCCCAGCCCCAGCTCCCGCTGCCAGCGCTTGCCCTGGCCCGGCTCACATTTTCCAGCCCCTAAAAATAAAAGAATTTCATGTCCTTCACTTTGCACATGGCATCTGCCCCTGAGCTTCTGTCCTCCCGTGGAGGGGAGGAATGGCTCTGTGTCCGCTGGTTTTCCCTCTCTTGGCTCTGTGCAGCACAAAGGGCTACAGATCCCAGCCAGGATAAGGAAAGGGAGGGTTTTAGGGATGCTAAATGCCTGGAGGTTGATGGCCTTCTCCTCTTGGGATAGCTCCAGTGTCCAGGCTGGTGACAGGGGGGTCTCCATTGCAACTGTGCAGAGAGCTTTTGGATCATGGAAAACGAGCCTGTTGGAGACCAGCCGAGCGGTGCAGCGGGATCAGCTGCTTAGTGCAGTGACACGCCGGCCTTTTGCACCCAAGGCCTGTTTCAAAAGTGGCGTCAACGCCGCAAGCTCCGGGAAGCGCTGGGGCCGCAGGAGGAGCTGGTGCGGTGAGCGAGCCCCGTCCTGCCTTGGAGCAGAACAAGGTCTGCTTGGATAAAGGGAGCCTGAAAAATATGCTTATGCGAGCCCCCTTTCCGTGGGGCTGGATGCACGTGGGCATCGGGCCCTTTGTGGGGCTGCTGCTTCCCGTGGTCACGGTGTTTTGCTCCCGTGGCGTTGCCATCCCTTGCTGCTGATGCCGTGAGGGACGGCAGGTGGGTTAAAGCTCCGCGAGTCCATTCTCCCAACAAAAATATATGGAATTATGCTGCCTATGGGCTCAGCCTTCCCTGAGCTCCCTCTTGGGCACAGAGAGAGGCTGTCACTAAGCTCCAGAATCACTCAGTGCAGCCTGCTGAAATTCAGCTCACCTGCAAAACCCTGACCATGGCAAGTGGCTCTTTCAGCCTCTCCAGCTGCAGGGGCTGCGGGCGTGGGAAAGCGTGTGCAGGTGGATGAGCCTCGCGGGCTGCCGCTCCACAGGGCCTGTCCCGGGAAAAAGGGACTGCGGGGGATGTTTGGATCCAGGAGGGCTGCTCGCAGGGGTCCAAACGTCAGCACGGGTCCCGGGTGAGCTCTGGAAGCAGCAGCGCGCATGGCCCGCATGGGGCTGCCCATGGGGATCACCCTGCTGCTCATGGGCTTCTCCGTGGTACAGGCTGCTCAGTGAGCTGTCCCGGGAGCCCCAGCAGAAGCTGCTGTGTTTGTGTGTGCAGACAAACAGCTAAAAAACCATCCCCTTGTGTCAGGACGTCTGCTGCAGGGTGACATTTATAGAGAGAAATTCCAAATAGAAATTCAGGTGGTCCATGACAGCCCTTACTAAAAAGATCCATTGCTGTTTAGCTGCTCATCTTTCACTTATTCTGCTGTGCTTTAGTTCATAAGCTGCTCTTTTTCCTACCCAAACCGCTTGCGTGTGGGAGCCTTGCTTGAGCGTTGATGTGCTGAAGCACCTTGTGAGTAGATGGTTTGCGAGCCCGGCTTGTGCTCCTGCAAAGGAATGTGGGTTTGGGTCCCCCGTTGTTTTCTGCATCCAACACTCGTGTTTGGATCTTGCTACCATAGTAGGGTTGCCTGCATGATGTCCTTAACTCCTTCCATCTCTGGCTTCTTCAAGACTTCTTGGTGCAAGGAAAAGCAGATTGCTGAGAAACACAAGGTGAGCTGCGGATGCAGGAGGAGCAGCGCCGGCAGCTCCCCTGCCAGGAGCAAAGCAAAAACCTTTCTCAGCAAATATTGGGGAACTGGGAGGGAGAGGGTTGGGAGGCTTCACCTCAGTGCCTGTGGCTACCACAGCAGCTCTGCAGGAGCCCAGTTGGCGTCTCCTGGGTACTGCTTGGGCCAAGGAGTTACGGTGCTTGTTGAAACTGCTTTTTTTTTCCTGCTCACTGGGTGGCAAACCCCAACTGGCTGCATTCTGTGCTTCCATTGCTCCCGAGAGGGTGATCTGTCTTGATCTGGGTTTTGGTAAACTGCAGGGTCTCCCTTGTTTGCTTCAGTGTTGCCTCCTCTCGACAGTGCTAGGGGGATTTCTGCCTTGATGAGAAACAGGGTTTTTTTTCCCCCATTCCTTGTTTTTCAGTAGTTTCAAACTGAAGCCCAGTTTCGGGGAAACAGTTGCTCTTCCAGAATAACCATCTCCTAAACACTTCAGAGCAGCTTTTTTAAGCAGGTGCCAGGGTGCACTCTCCACAGCGAGCAGGAGCCGTTGGGACCCTGACCCTCGTGTGGGGTGACAGATCCCATCAGAGGGCACTGCCTCGCTTATCTCTGCCTCTTTATACTTGATAGCAGTGCAGCTCCTTGACTGGAGGGTTTTTGGCAGGGATTAAAGTGATAATTAGCTCCAAATGCTTCTGCCAGGATTTTAACACACTCCTAACGTGTTTCTGTCCATCTTACTGTAAAAGGCCGTCGTGGAAACATGTTGGACGAGTGGTGCAGCTGCCATGGGTAATATCAGTGACGAGGGTGGTGGGAGCTCATTGTGCACACGAGCTGCTTCCTAGGAGTGAGCTGGGCTCTGGCCCTTAGAGCAACTGGGTCCTTTTATCCAAGGGTTTTGAGTGAACTTAATCCTCTAGTCCAATGGGAATATGTTTTTTTTGGAAGAGGATGGATACATGATGGACATAAGCTCAGGAATACATTTATGTTACTCAGAACAGTGGGGAAAGACCGTTTGGAAATTCCCAGTAGGACACATTCCTTCTGGTGGACCCTTGTGGCTTTTCCCTGCCACTTGGGTGGGTTCTTGCTTTTCCTGGGCATCCCATGCTATGTTTAACACTGGCTTTCTCAGTGCATTTTGTACTAATGCAGTTTTAGATATTATTAGGGAAGATGTAATGGGAGAAGTAGTAAAAGGCTATGGTGGAGAGGCCTGGGGATTTTGGAGACCCAGAGGTGTCTGGAAGAGTGTAGTTGGTGCTGCAGGAGGTGACTGGTTGGAGTGAATGACCAACAATCTTGGTTCTGCCTGGAAATTGTGGATCTGAGAGCCTGCAAGTGAGGACACACGAACTAAATCCAGGCTCCAAATGACTAAAACTACCCTTTGCCCAAACGCTCTTGATGGAGCGACAACAGTGTGGTCTGAATGTGCTTTGCAATTGCATTAAGTGGTCTGGAAAAAACGAAATCTCTCCCTCTGCTCTTTCATTTCTAATTTATTTTTAACCTTGTGTCATGGGGAAATTGGGGAGAAGGAAAAGGGAAAGGGGCTTTCGCTGTTAGCTGCATTACTTTTGGGGGGAGTCAGTGCTTCCTGCCTTGATTCTGCAATTTTTGGCTTCAGTTTTTGAAGGTATCAAGGCCTTTGGAGAAGGCGCTAAGTGAGAGAGATGTTTATGGTGCTATTTTCGGACTTTCCGCCAAGAGGATGGCTTTATGCTGCTTTTCACTGAAACGGAGAAAGCTTCTAAGCTGTCAGTGGCTCTTTTCACTAGCAAATAAATCTCTTTTCCTGTAGTTTCCCTTTTTCAAGGCACGGATGTGAGGTTTCGCTCCTGCAAGGCCGCGTGGCTCCAGGTGCTATGAAACTGGGCGTTCTCAGGTGCTGCTCTGCAGCTCATTCACTTTCTAGCATCTTTTGTTTTCATTAAACGCATATTCTTCCTACCTGAAATGCAGTATGAAAGAGATACTATGTTTCACTCAAATGAGACAAAAATAGACTTAATTACAATTAATTTTAATTCAAGAAGAATGCTAATAAGGCCTCTTCTGAAGGAGGCACGGAGCCGCAGGGGGAAGGTTTGCTTCACTGCAAATATTTTTTCCTACGGGGAGATGACGAATTTGCAAAACTTGATTTGTTTTTGATCCATTTTGGAGAGTTTGTGCAATTTGCAGTACCCCCCTCTGCAGACCTGCCTGAGGAGAAAGGGGGACCCCATGGGCTCTGTGATGAGCCCTTCTCAGCCCCTCGTGTTTTGTGCCATCCAGCAGGGATGGGATAGACTGAGCTGCCCCAATTTCCTTTGTTATTTTAAGCTTGGCTGGGGAAATCCCGGGCTGCCAGTGGCTGCTCCCGGAGCCAGGGGGTCGGTAGATGGAGCTCTTTATTAATGTTTCCCCATGATTTACGCCGAGCCTTAACCCTGCTTCCTCTAGCTTGGGCCTGACATGCTGCCTTTGCCTTTTCCAGCTGCCTTTGCCTTTTCCAGTTGCTAATTCCTCTTGATCCGGGGGTTGCTGGCGCGGCGGGATGAAGCGAACACCTCATGGCGCCCTGACTGCCACAGCCCCCCGTGACTGCTCAGTAGCTGCTGCCTGCCTGGCACCATGGCCTGGGAGGCTCCTTTTCCCCTCAGAAAATGGTACTGTTTCCATTTGGGACAGCCTGGGTGGACGTGTGGGCGCCATCATGCCCCCCGGCCGCCATCTCCACCACCGTCTCCTTACAGGAGCTGGCCGCCATTTTCTCACAGGGGATGATCAGCGGCAGCGCTGCTGCTGTAAGAAGGCTGCTGCCCTCCTTTGAGGTGGAAAAATTACCTTGCTGAGGAAAAACTCTTGGTAAACATCCCTCATTTTTAACAGAAAAGAGCATCGAGGAAGGTTTGGGATCTCTGTGAGGGTCGAGGCGCTCGCCCTGCTCACCTCATGCCATGTCTGATGTCGTCGTGTCCCAGCCCTGTGCCATGGAATGGACCTCTGAGCCACATGCCCAGTTTCACAGCTTATTTCATGACTTTTTTTAAGGGCAAATCCCAATAGTTTTTCAATAGGAACACCTGAATGGCTGCTGTGAGTATTTGCTGATGTATTAATTTTATCTCTGATTCTGACAGGCTCAAAATTCTTGTTATTTAGAGATGGGAGAAATACGTGGGGACGGGTGTTAGCAGGGGAACAACAGGAAAAACCCATGCTGACACTGCTGGAGGAGGCATATTGTGCCTTAGCTGTCATCTCGGTGAGAGGATTCGTTTGTGCTTTCAAAAATAGAAGTGGAGAAAGCGGGGGAGTGAAACCTTAGATTTGCTCCAAAACCTTAAATTCACACCAAGAAAAGACATCCAGCAGAATAAAGAGGAACGATCTTTTGATGCAGTGATCAGATGCAGTATTTTATTAAGCTGCAGGCCAGGAAAATTTTTTATTTCTAATTTTATTTGAATTTAATTTAAAGGATTGTGGCACGGTGGTCCCCATTCCACATGGGAATGAGTACCATAGGAAGAAGCACTCATAACCTCAAAGTCCATAGCGATGTCTGAGTTGCCTTTGGAGTCTGTAGAAGTGTAATTTGTCTTAATAATTTTATATCTAAGTAATTACGCCTATATCGGCTTAATTGGACAATCGAATATAATTTTTATGGCTGGCTAATGAGCTGCGGGGGCAGCGCTGCTGGAGCGGCGCAGGGAGGCAGCTCTGCAGCACGGCTGCGGTCACCCACGTCCCGGGCAAAGGAGATTTCCCCTGCTTTATTCCTGCTTGCTTTATTCTGGGATTTTCTTTTGCTTTGAAAATGTTGGAGTTTCTTTCCCATTCAAATGTTGGGACATGCTGGAGCAACTCCTTCTAAGCATTAGTGCCCTCCTGGATGGCCACAGACACTGCATTCAGCAGCTTGTTCTGTTGTGGATTAAAGTATTGACAAATTCTAAAATTTGGGAAATTATTCCAAAAAGGAGCCAAAATGAATGAATTGGGCCAATATTCCTGTGCCTCGCTCTTTTTGCAGACATATTGCACAGTTTGTGAGTGTTGGGCTGATGTTTGCAGGGAGCTTTCTGAGCATGCCAGAGACACCCCTTTGCAGCAACTCCTGCTGCTCCGTGTGCCCGAACCTCCTTCAAGGTGATATGTGTTTAGCCATTGCTGAATCCTGCAAGATACTGCTGGGAATAAACCTTTTGGAGGCCTCCTGACGGCTGGTTGTGGTTTCATTTCTCCGAATGCAGCAGAGACACAGCGGCGTTCACTCTGCATCTGGTGGAGGAAAAAGTGGTATTAAAACAGGGCTGGCTAGTGGGAAAAATAGGGATTTCTGCAGTCTCGGACTTCAGGGATGATACTCGGGCTGGACCTCTAACAAGTCACAGCCTGAGGAGACTGAGGGTCGAGCACTGCTGGTCTCCTGGTGAGCAGCAGCAGCTGCTGCAATGAGCTGTGCACGTGCTCTGCGATGCCATGCAGCAGGAGGAGAGGCCACCACCTTTCCGTGGAGCCGCTGAATTGGCGCTGGCCGTTCCCCGAGCATGGACAAAATGCTGCTGTTGCTGTAGCAACGTGTTTGGAGCTGAAAGAAAAGCAAAACACGAAGGGAGGTGGAAATGGTGGGAAGGATGAAGCAGCAACACTCACGTCAGCAGCACCCCTGGGTCTGACCAGGGGGTGACACCAGCCCTGGGCTGTTCCCATTGCGCATGGCCACCCTTTTTGGGGAATTGAGGGATACGAGACGCGTGGACACGGGCTGATCTGGCTGCCCTGAGGATGGCTCTGGTTATTGCCCCTGTCCTACTAGGGTAGATGTGGCTGAGCCTTCCCCATGCATCGCAGATACACAAGAGTAGAGGAGGTAAAAACATGTCTGGGCAGAGCTGTGCTTGTGGCACTTGGCTTTGACCCAGCTGAGTTTTTCAGAGAGCTTTCATCAATGTTTGATAGGTGAAATATTTCATTCCATTTTGTTTATTTCTTTGCAATTTTTCTGAAAACAAGAAAGTGCTGATGTAACGATTTTTTCCAGGAGTTTGCTCACTTGATGAATCAGAAGGGAGACTTAGGGCTCTCAGGAAATAATGGAGCAAACCCTAGGAGTTCGTTTCTGAGTTTTCCGTAAGCTAAACAACCGCACAACTTCCCAAGGAAATCTCATGCTCTGATCTGAGAAGGCAAAACTGATTGCCCCCACCTTCCACTCAAAAGGAAAAGGGAGGTTTTTATGGTGAGCACTGCAGGTTTCTCCTTTCCAGCCCCTTGGGATCAGTCCTAAATTCCCTGCTCATTTATCTGCTTTTTTTTTTTTTTTTCCCTAATTCCTCTGGAACACTCCCCTGTTAGAGCAAATAATGGTAGTTAAGGAAATAACGCGTGCTGGAGGGTTTTTGCTCCCAGCTGAATAATGTTGCATAACTAATACGATTCCAAGCAGGGCTGAAGCCTATTTTTTGGAGTTAAATGAACTTTTAGGAGCATCAGCAAACTTTTCTGTTGCTTGCTACTCGCCAGCTTTTGCAGAGCGGCCTCCCTCCATGTGTGATCTCTATCTTACCAGCACCTGAGATAAAGCAGAATACTGCGAATTCCGTAGGATGTGATCACAGCTGCACGCACGGGAGCTGCACCCCTTGTGTTTTAGGGTTTTTTTTGGCTTTTGTTTTCAAAAGTATTCAAGGGAAAGCCAAGGGGCTTTTCAGGTAGGAACTCCAGCAGGCTGCACAAGATGCCTCAGCGAGGGATTTGCGGAAGCGGAGAGCTGGGCCGGCGCAGCGGGGGAAAGGGGACAGGCTGTGCTTTGGGGAGGCACAACCTGGTGCCTCCTCGGAACATGAGGCTGTAGAACATCTCTGTAAGGTTATACGGATCTGGCTGCCCACCATTCCCACCGGGAAAAGCAGGGAAGCGCCTGCAGGGTGGCCAGCGGTGGCCATCGCCTGGTCCCCGTTGCTATGTACCACTCGTTAGCGGCTAATTCCTTCCTGTAATGAGCCCGGCTTCCAACCTGGCTGCCTTAATAGGCCATCCCAATCCCCTATTTGTATGCTCTGCTCACCATGTGGGCCCATAAAACAGGCATTTATGTGCCCACCAGTTAATTAAGCATCCAAATGTGGGATTTGTACATGCTGTTTAGGTAATCGCTTTTGAAAATTGCTGAAGGGATTAGATGCTTTCGGTGCTAGATGCTGTACAAATGTGCCAGTTTCTGGTGACTTAACAGGGTGGGCTGGCTCTCAGCAAAATGTCCCCCCATTCCCTTTTTTATTTTGTGCCCTTGCAAATCACACCCGTCAGGATTAGGGCTTCCAGCCTCCAGCACGTGCGTTGTGTTTGGCTTCAGCCAGGCATCGTCCTCTGTTGCTGATGGGAAGATGAACCAGAGGAGCAACACGTGGCTCGTTGCAAGGCCACCCCTTAGCAGCTATGAAGCCATCACTGTCTGCCCTTGGGCTCAGCAGTCTGGAGAAAACCCCTGTATTTTGGTAACGCAGAATTCAGCTTCTTTCTTTACCTGAGTGACCAAATCCCCTGGCCGCTCTGTTTGCTGCTCTGGGTTTCTATTTGCACTAGCAGAGTGAGATACTTTTATTGGAAATGCGGGGAGAGGAGCTCAGACAGGGAGAGGGCAGGGGAGCCAGAGCACTGTGTCCTCTCAGCACCTTTTCTCCACAGTATCGGGAGCCCTTTCAGCCTCCCAAGCACAAATAACAATATTCCTTCACCTCCCTGACTGCTAAATTAGCTACGTGACCCAACCTGCTGCAGGTTCATTTGGCCTGGTGGTGATAAAAAAGAAAGGCAGGCTTGGAAGTGATGAGAGACTGGTCTGGTGTGTGGAGAAAAGGGCATGGGGAGCTGAGGAAGAGAGAAAAGGAAAGAGAAAGGCAAGGAAAAGGAAGCAGAAAGGCAAGGAAGGAGCCTCGGGACTCTGTTGTTCAGCTCCCTGGTTGGTGATGTGAAGTGGAGCTCTCCTGGTTTCCTTACAAAACCATCAAACCCTCTCCAACTATATTTGCACCCTTAATTCCTATCCCTTATGCTAATTGCTGGTCCTCCTGTGGTTGCTGTTTTGAGCTTCTGCCTTTGGGCGAAATGTCTGCTATAAAAAGAGTTTTGACGCATCCTAAATATTGTCAGGAATATCCATTCCTTTCTGTTTTGGCCCTGCCGTTGCCGCGTGCTACCGTGGCTGGGTGCTCCCCACTCCGTCTGCTTGGCACTGGTCGCTCCTGCAGTGCTGACGCCTATGGACTAAAGAACAGGGTCTGGAGCCGTGTTTGAGCCGAAGTGTCAACAAAACACATCAAAAATTCATTTCAACTTTTTGTTTGTTTGTTTGTTTAGAAATGATCTGAAAATGGGAAAAGTTTGGCTTGCCTCTGCTGTTTTTGTTGTTTGTTTTTCTCACTTTTGAGTCTTTTCCCCGGTGATCTTGTCCCCTGGCCACAGCTGAGGGGTAAGAGAGCCCCTGAGCCCAATGGTGGGTCCGGAGAGCTGGGAAGGGGGAGCTGCCGGTGCTGGTTGGGACTCGGAGACCCCACAGAGGGGTGAGGCCTGGATGAACCCGCAGCTTGTGGAGGTCCCTGTAGCTCTGGGTCTGCTCGTGACATCTCGGCCAGCGGCTCATTTTGCTCCATCGGGTGGAAGAAACGGTGTCTTGTGGCTGTGGCGCATAGAGAAGATCAAGAGGTTAATCCCAGATTGTTAAAAATAACCCGATACTTCTTCCGTAACCGCTTGCTTGTCTCTTTAGGCAGAAATGGACTTATATTTCCGTCACAGACTCTTATTTTTATTTATGCAGATCCTGAGGTGGTTTTGAGTCTGCTGCAGTTCGGGAGCTGCTCATGGAGCCTGTTTTGGATCAGCACATGGAGGAGCCCAGGCCAGGACTGCCTTGGGTTGCAGACAGGCGCACACAGGACAGCACTACCTGTATGCGGCTGTACATACACAGACAGCACTACCTGTAACCAGGACACAGGCGGTGCCCCGCACGCTTTAGACCCACACATCTCTCCTTCCTCACTCCTTTCCTCGTTCCACATCTTGCTTTCAAAGTTAGTATTCCTTTTAAATGAAGGGAGCTCCTCATCAAACAGCTCCAAGCCGCGGCTGCTATAATTAGCAGGATATAGCAATTTTTCTTGGAGCGTAATTGGGAGGCTTGCCTTTTAAGGATAATACTCAAACTATCCTATTTTATGGCTCATTTGCCAGAGAATGCCTGCAAAGCAAACAGCTTTATCAAACCTTATCAATGGGGAAAGAGCGTGAGAGGAGGGTGTCCCTGCTGGCTGCTGTTAAGCATCGCTGTGGTTGCGTCTTCTCCTTGCCCTTCCCTCTGCTAATTGTACGCTGTTCTGCCTGTGGTTGGTGCTCCAAGCCACCCCAGCAGTGCTGCTGCAGGGCCTGCAACTTTGCATCTCATCTTGGTTTGGTTTGAAACGGGCTGATTTAGGGGCATGTTTCCTCGCCCGGGCTCCCACTGGAAGTGGGGAGCCGAAGGCGGCTTTTTTCCCCCTGGATACAGGGCAACCTCCACCGAGCTCCCAAGGGCCCAGCAGGTCCTTCCAACCCCACCAAGCACCAGCTCGTCAGAAAGTGTGAACCTGCAAAAGCCTCCCCTTGCACTTCTCTCCGTTGCCTTTTCCCATCCATCAGTGTCTTCCCGGCAGGTCGGGCCCCAGCGGGGGCAGATGCAGGTTTACGATCTCAGAGCGTGATCCTTAATGGCCCGTGGAATAAAAGTGAGCCTCCCTTTGCCAGAGGAGCTGGTGAATGTCAGGGCTGCGTTAGGGCTGTGGGACAGACTCTCAGCTTCGTTTGGGATGGCGAGGGGAAATAACAGGGTGCCAAGCAATGGGCCCCGTCAGCAACGGCCTGCACCTCAAACCACGCTCCCAGCAGAGCTCTCCTGGCCATTTTCCTTTGAGTCTTGGAAACCTTCTCTCAGTTTCCAGCCTGAATGCATTTATGGCCATGTTTTCCTGGCATTTTTCCCTTGTTTCTCTTGTCTTGAAGTTTAAATAGTTGTATTTTTGCCACCTTGTCCTTTGCCACCTTCTTGATAACCAGCCTGGCTCACGCACCAGAGCAAAGATCCTTTTCTCAGGAGAAATAGCTCATGTTGGGTATTAGAACACAGTGCAGATGTCAGCAGGACAAGTTGAGCAGGGCTGACAGCAGAGAAAATTGGGACACATCAGGTGGTTCCCGATGCTGGAAATGCCTCTGTGACCCTGCAGATGCACCTCTCGGTACGGGGCAGAGCCTGAGCAAATTGCTTTGCCTGGGCCGGAGGTTTTGATTCAGCAGCAGCAAAATTCTGCCGAGGAAGCAGCCGAGCAATCCCCTTTTATCTCTTTAGAAATAATGCAGCCAGCAACATGTGCTGCTTCTCAATGGTTTAAATTTACAAACATGAACAATAATTCTGCGGCCTCCGAGAGTGAAATGTGGCGGGGGAACAAACGTCTCCTACTGGCTTTGTGGATGGAGCGGAGCAGGGAACATCATCGCTTCGAGCTCAGCAGCGCTCCGCTCGGAACCCTGCAGATGGCTTTGTTGATGCACGGGCTGTGACCTAAAATATTGACTTTATAAAGTAATTGAATCCCCGAATCATGTTTCAGATGAAAAACACTTGACAAATGACTACAGGAAATGGCCCAACCTGAAGGCCTGAGCGCGGGTGTAATGGAATTTACTTGGCTCCCTGGGCCTCTCCGGAGGAAAATCCACAGGTGGCTCTGGGCTCCTCAATGGACTAGGGGCAAGGAGAGGCAAGTCACGGTGATTTTCTTCCTTTTTTTTCATAGAAAGGAGGGTTATGAATCCCTCCTGGCCTGCGGGAGTGCTGGGGACAGATCCCTGTGCTGGTCCTGAGCTCACCCGTGGGCGAGTGGGACAGGGGAGATGCAGGGACTGCTTGGTCTACACGGGAGCTGTGTTTGTTGTGCCTTAATCCATCTTTGTCTGCAATCTTGTTTATACACAAAAGCTAAATTTTGGTGCCAAATCTCTGCTTCCTCTGGGAGCCTTTGGGTTTTGCTGTCGCTGCAATGATCTGGAGGACCACGATGGGACGTTGGTAGGTGAGAGAGGAGCAGCGGTGCCTGGTGTCCTCACACGCTCCAGCAGGTTTCCTGGGGAGCTGGAGTGGCAAAGCAAAAGGGGGAATGAGACAAAACAAAGCTGGAAAAAGTGAAAACCAGTTATTACAGGGTAGGAAATATGAGGAATACGCCGGGAAAGCAATGCAAGAATCCTCTGTGATGCACGAAGCGAGGAGCAGAAGTTCTGCTTCATGTGGGGGGATGGCACCGATGAGTGTCAACCTGGCATGAGCTAAGGCATTTGGGGAGCTGGTTTTGCCCCTGTGATTGCCCAGGCCAGTTCAGGAAACCATTCCAGGCTGAATGCCCCAGCTACAATGCCCACCTTTTGCAATAAACCTCCCTTATTAATTTGAGGGCCTAATTATATCATTATTTCCAATGGCTCCGTTTAAACAAGGCCTCATTTCTGACTTACAAATTGTTACCTGGCTCACTCTGCAATGACTGTTTTCCTTATGAGGACGTTAACCTCTGTGCTTTCTTTACTCAGCCGTTTTGCATAATGTTATAATAAGCATTTAAATAACTGTAAAGGTTCCATCAGCTCCTGCTTTCATATCTTGCTGTAGCCATGGCAACTGGATATACTTCTCTGTCTATTTTACCTTTTTTTTTTTTTCCAGATTTGAGCTTCTCAGTCCAGTCATTTGAAAATTGAGTTGGGTTCCTCACCCGTTTGCACATGGTGTCGGAGCGTTCCCGGCGCGCTGGCTTTGCCGGGCTGCAGTGATTATTTTCACTGTCGGCTGTTAGCGAGGATGCGTGGAGGCGGGTGATGGAAATGTATTTTTCAATTTGTGTAATGCACCAAAGGATGGTGAAAAACGTGGCGGTAATTGCTTGGGATTGGAATAGCGGGCGGGTATAAGTGACAGGGTGAGTTCAAGCAAGGGCGGCACTGAGGGTCTTGCAAAACAATATTTGTCAAGGTGCTTGTTTGAAATGAATCCTAATACCCTATTTCTTCACATAAAAAAAAAAAAAAGATTTCCAGCACGTACTAATGCAAGCTGATAGAGCAGCCCCTGAGCCCGGGTCATGTAAGCAAATGGCAAAAGTGGACAGAAATTCCTGCTGTGGTGCTGGGAAGCGCACGTGCAACCCGCTGGGACTGGCTCTGGATGCTCCTGGCCATCCAGTCTTTGGCTGCTCCTGGACGTCTGGGCTCCGGCTGCTCCTGGATGTCACCTCTCCTGACAAGGCGGTAGCGAACAGAAGGCACTGGCGCCGGCCAACTGCATCCCCATCTGGAAGCAGGTGCTCTCCATGAGGATAAAATGGCAACTGAAAGAATTCCCAAGGGACTGCTCCCTAAATACAATGTGCTGACACGCTGCCGCTTGGGAGAGGCGCAGCGGGAAGCAACACAGATGGAGCGCGATGCCAGATAAAACCCTAAACCACAAGGCAGCCAAAGCTGCTGCTTTTCCTTGCTGTTTATTCCAGAGGCAGGGAAATGGCAGCTCAGAAACGAGCTGTGGGGTGCTCGGAGGCCTCTGCATTTGCAAATAACCTTGCAAAGAGTTGGTTGGCCTGGTGTTCAGGGCTGCATCTGCAATCCGGTGTGGCCGGGCAGGGAAGCCTCTGAGAAGGGGAAGGAAGAAATCAGCAGGGAGGCCTGTAGGGAGGAGAGGAGAGCATTGCTAAAACCTGTGTGTTGAGCTGGTCCATTTGCATTTTTGTCTGTTCTTAACAAAGCGTTAGAAGCAACAAGGAGCTTTTCTGAGGTGTTTTCCCTTTCAGCCCTTGCGATGCTGGAGCCGTGGCTGGCAGACCTTGAGCTATGGTGGGAACAGGCGACCGAAGCACACGGGAGTGCCCAGTGATCCCATCCTGGTCAAGGATGCCTCAGAGCGAGGCCAGGAAAAGCCACATCCGTCTACCCATTTCTCTGCCCAGATCAGGTGGGTTGGTTGAAGCGTGAGGCCTCCCGAACGCCTTTGGCAGGCAGCTTCTGCAGCGTTTTCCTCTGCGCTCGTTGGACACCCGGCTCCCCGGCGCAAGGAGGAGCGGGTGCTTTCCGAGGCAGCTCCCAGCGAATTCAGGGAGCGCTTTCCCGCTGAGCAGCCTGCAACGCTGCGGAGGTTCTGGGGTGGAAATGGTGCCAGGGTGGCCATGGGCTGCTCTGGGGCTGCAAAGAGCAGCTGGGAAGACAGAGGTTTGCAAGAGAGTTGACCCGGTCGGATCGTGAGGGCAACAGTCCCTCACCCTGTGACAGCAAGAGGGTCAGGTGGGCGCTCTCCAGCACTTAGGAGCACAATGTAAGACCTTTTCTCTGCTTTCATTTGTTTTTTCTTGTTTTTCTCTTTCTGTTCCCTCAGGAAGCTGCTGCCTTTGGTCATGGAGGTTTCTACTGTGTTTATCTATCTGCCTGTATCTCCCACTTCAGGGCATGACTCCCTACTTTGGGGAAAAGTTCTTAAACAAAACAGTGTCCCCCCCCCAACAACTGCTTTTGCACAAATATCTGGTGTGATTTTGAGGGCAAGAAAGGGGAAAAGTGCATCCTCATCCTTTCATTACAACTCGCAGTCAGCAATGGCTCGTGCAAGGGACATGTGCGCATTGGGAGGTCTGTGTCTGCTCACATACTGTGCCCTTTTCCTTGCAGGAATCCCATTTTCCATCCCAAAGCAGAAATGAAAGTGCAAAATTACCTGAGTTACCAGAGCTGGACACTCAGAGGCACCACTTGCATGATGTCCTCTTGGAAGAGATTTGCACCCCTGGTTAATCTGTCCAGCCAAGCATCAGTGATGGGGCAGCATTGCCCAAACCTGCTGTAGCTCGTGGTATGTTGGGCATCGTGTTTAATAGGGACAACTGTAATTGCACCATTTATTAAAGCAAAGAGTTTAGTGCATTTTGCAGCAGGGGCGCGCAGCCAGCACCGTTGCTTCTGCTGACGCCACGGTTTGCTTGGGAACTCGTGCAAAAAGCTGCACCCAAGGGCTGCCGATGCTGCCTGTGCTCTTGCAGCCTCACGGCAGCTGGAGGTTTCCCTTCTGAAGGCAGAAAGCAGAGAAAATGATCCAGTTTGCATCTAGCAAACTGAACAGAGCAGCAGAAATGCTGTGTGCCTGATAAAAATACAGCGAAATGTCTTTTCTCTTCATTTTCTCCATGTGCTTTTGCAGTACCCTCCCTCCTGTGCTGGGATGATGTAAGGCAATAGAAAATTTAAATTCCTTTTCTCCTTTGGTGGGTTCCAAGGTGCATGTGAGTCCAGGATCAGGTTTAACTTGAGGTGCCAGTAGGTCCCCACGCTGCACCCTGGTCCCGTCACCATCGCCCTGTTCCCGTCATGGTTAGCCCACCACGGCTGGACCTTGTGTAAATAAGCCAACTTAGAGGCTGCCTGTGGGCGAGGTAGAGCTGCTCGGGCAAAGACCCCGTTAAACCTCCTATCCTGGTTTTTATCCATCTGATTTGACTGCGTCTCTGCCAAACGGGGGCACTGGAAATTAAAACCTTGGCCAGAGGTGGCCCCTTGAGCCCCTTTTCGCTGCGGAGCAGCGCGCTAAACTTGGCAGTGAAAGGCTTTACAGGGTCCGATGTGAAACTCAGCCAAGAGAAATCCTCCTAGGTGCTCTGATCTGATGGCTTAGCACGTTCCCTTTCCTTCCCCCTGCTTTAAAAATTGGACTGCTTGGGAATATGCTGGGAATGTGTCTGTCATCTCTGCTCGTTCTGGTCGCTGGCCGGGAAGCCGCTGTCTCCCTGCGCGGCTCCAGCCTTGTGTGCATCTGCATCCTCTTCAGGGCTTGTCCTAGCTGGGACTGTGCTTAAGGACTTGGGCAGAGCGTGGGCATCCCAGGGGATGGAATGGAATGGAATGGGTGGGAATGGAAGTGGCTGCACGAGGCGGGCAAGCTCGGGACTGAGCCAGGAGGGATACCCGTGCACTGGCTTTGCTAACTTTTCCCAACAGCTGCTTTTTAGAGAGTTTACACCCCTGTTTCTCCAGCCTTGCTGTCTTTCCAGCAAGCTGCAGTTTTCCATTGTGGACTTGGTGTCCGTTTCACCCCGTTCTGTCTCCTGACGGGCTCCGGGGTCCCTCAGCACGCGGCTCTTGCACCGTAAGTCCCAAGTGCTTCATACCCCTGCGGGCTGAACTCAGCCTGCAGCTCGGGCTGAGCTGCTTTCTCGGCATTACTCAGCTTGTTCAGGGCTTGCTCCTGCTCTGTGGTTTGAAACCCTCATCCCCCGGCTCAGCCCCATCAGAGGTTTGATTCTGCTGAGTTTCTGCTTGCTGCAGCCTCTGCTTCTGTAGCGGAGTGCAGGGAAAAGCTGATGGGAAAGATCATTAAAATCACTGTAACGCTGCAGAGCATTTAAATACCTTGCAAACGTGCTGCTCAGCACATTTCAATCAAAGCAGCCGTCGGCGTCGTGTGTGCGTGAATTAACTGGGCTCGCTCGCGGGACCGTGGCTCTGTGCAATGTGTAGGTGTGGACCCATATACAGGCAACGAACTCATTAAAATAAACATGGTTTTTTTTTTCTGCTAGTGCTTTCATTAATAAATAAAGCCTCAGTTGGGGAAATTGTTCTCTGTGGGCTTGCAAAGTAGTTAAGAGAGAAATAATTAATCTAAAGAGGGGCTGTGGATCTCGCCGTGGACAGTCCTTGGCTGCGCGTGCTGCCAGCAGCTGAATTCTTAAAGAGGAGAGAAAACAGTGACTTTTATTGGTATTTTAGGGTGTTTCGTTTTGACCTCAGAGCCCACTCGGGAAGCTCCATCTTGTGATCATGCATCTTCTGAGAGGAACCTGCTGCAGACAGCAAAATTATTTCATTAATCATTGCCAGCAGGGCTTGGGGTAAAAAAAAAGAAAGAAAAAATCCGAGGATTTGTGTAATGGCAGCAAGTGCCCTCGTGGCGACTGCGGCCTTGCCGCTCTGCTCGGGGAGCGGTGACGGAGGATCCTGAATTTGGGCCGATTTTGGAGGTTTGCTTTGGCAGTTGCTCCCTGCGCTTAGAGGGTATTGGAGGGCATTTTGAGAGGAAACCGAGTCAAAAGCTGCAGATCTGGCCTTGTTTGGGCTTGGCAGGCTGTCATGGGTCCAAGTGCGAAACTGCAGCCGTTTCACCTTCCTTTTGATGCAGCACGTGATCCTTTGCAGTCACGCTGAACTTCCAAGGAATGTCTGAGCAGGGACCCTTGGGATGATGTAACTGTGGCTGAAAAACGTGGTGATGGAGGGGCCGTCATGGGCCGTCACCCCTGCTCGTGGCTCAGGGTGCAATAACGTCTCCATGCCTGCCACCAGCTCTGCAGCTGATCCCTGCTGAGCCCCCGGCCTCCTTCCCACATGGGATTCAGGCTGGAGGGGGCTTTGGGAAGGGATTCCCAATCCCCATCCATCTCCTTGCTACCTTCCCAGCTCCCTGCCCGTGTTAGCGCTGAGTGGACTCCGTGTTTCCTCTTTTGGATGCCTGATCCCCTTCTCTGTGATGGACAGATTCTGGCAGCCTAAGGATAAGGTCTAACATTGTCTCTTAATCAAAGCTTAAGTTTAAATTAATAACAGAGGCTGCAAGAGAAGATCAAAAGGAACGGAGGCCGTGGCAAGAACTTATCTAGGCTGGCTTAGTGAGTCCATGGTGGGGGAAAAGATTAATTTCAGGAGAGCCTTGAGAGGGATAACCTAGTGAGGTGACACTGATTGCTGAGCTGTACTCAGAGCCTTCCTAGGTGCTGAACAGGCAGGAGGAGGCCTCAGGATTTGGGGTGCACATAGACGTTATCTCTCTGCCAAACCTTGGACTCTCTTCTCGAATATCCCTCCTTGCAGCTGTTCTTATATCTCCCCTCTGAATCCAAATGAATTCCTGTTGCCCCTAGAGAGGTTTCCATGCCACAGGAGGTGTTTTGTGAGTAAGTTTTACTTCGTGTTCTTGCACCCAGAACCAGGGCGAGGAGGGTGGCGAGGAAGGAGGTGTGATGACTTTTATGCACCCACTGCCTGGGTGCTGTGAGAGGACAGGTTCAGTCTTTCTCCATAAGGACTGCATCAAACAATGTCAGTATATATATATATATATGTATAGTATACATATCCACATGTATATATGTGTACATTCACCTCTTTGTCAAGTGTCTGCTGCTTCTGGAGCATGCAGATAGCTGGAAAGCAGCGTGAGCTGCCAGCCTTGTGCAAACATGTTCCCTTCAACCTTGAATGCAGTTTGCATTAGAAGGGCAGAAGAGGAGGATACTCCGGGTGGTTGTTGGGTTTCCAAAGAGCCGATATCAAGAGCTGCTTTGCCCCTGCTGTACCCTGCCCGCCGTATACACTGCTCTCATATGTATTTTCTGTGCTTGTCACCGGCTGAGACCCCGAGAAGCAGCCTTTGGTTCAGCTCAGTCAAGAGGCTTCCAGCCACGAAGGAACTTCTT
>JAVCKT010026867.1:0-21257 GCA_032273925.1 Rhynchotus rufescens | reverse complement strand
GTTGTAGACCAGCAACTCAAGCAAATACGCTGATTCCTCTGTTTCTACTTCCTCATCTATAAATGCCAGGGATTTTTCTCACCTACCATACAGGGGTGATTTATGACCTGCTCCATGAAGCACTGCCTGACAACTTCACACAAATAGTGGTATGGAAATATAAAATACATTATTACACCACGTTAGCAACACTGAACTAGGTGTTCCAGGTCTTCCAAATTGATGGAAGAAAAAAAATGGAAAAATGGAAAAAAAAACATGGATTAATATGTTTAATCATGGCTGTACATGAATGAGGCCGTAATTTCAGGAGAGAAGAAACAGTTTATGTTTGATTCTGTCTCTCAACTCACTCAACGAGCAAATGTCTGATCTAATTCTCAACAAAAGCCAATAGAAAGAATTGTACCGAACCTGACCTGGACTTTGGTTCTACATATTCACTTATACAGTCCTGGCCTCAAAATAACTTCTAAAGGAAGTTATCCCCACTTGAACTGCAAATATTTATCACTCTCACTTCTCAGTATTTTAAAAATCTAAAGAATTTAAGCTATAGCATTCAGGGACTTTTTTTTTCCCCCCTGCCCCCTTTAAGTATATTTGAGCTTTTCCATGTGTGCGCTTGGTTTCTCTAGCAATGTACATTGTTATCAAGCATATGGCCAGGGGTAGTATTTTTACTTGGTTGTGACATTTGATTCACTGCCAAACTTACAGGCTAGCTTTAAGCTGCCTGTACCCATATTTATATGTATGTTCACATGTGCATAAGCAAATTAGGGAGAAAAATCATGCTAATTTAACTTTTTAGAGACCGAATTTGCAATTGTCACATGTAAAAAAACCAAACTGAACACCTTTCAGAGGTCCTGTGCTAAGATTTAGAAGAGTTAATTTTGAGGAAAGAGTTTTGGTATAAAGCCATATTCTCGAAAATAAATAGATAAAACACTCCAGGGTTCTGTAAGCTACTTTAAGGAAATTGAATTAAAAAGGCAGATCTAATGGCTACAATATTAAAAACAACAACAATAAAAACAGTGGAAATACAAGCTTTTACACACCAATAATGTTGAAAATGAGAAGACATGATTACAGGGTTGTAAAATCCCATGAAGAGTATTTGTCTAACTGGTATTTGTGTACATTAGTGAAAGGGCTACTTACACAATTCCCAAACTTGCCTGAATGCCAGTTCATTAAATGAAAGTCCTCCTGCAGCCTGAGCCCAAAACCTGCATGTTGCAATCCTGCTCTTTCTGAAACAAAGACCAGACATCAGCAAGATGTCTCTGAGCGAGTCAAAGGCTGGTCCAAGGACACATCACGGGATCCAGCAGCCTTGCTTGAGCTTCCAAAAATCCAAGACAAGACCAACATGTGCTCCTAGATCTAAGTCACTATCAATAAAAAAATTAATAGGCATCAAACAAAGCTGCTTATGAGGTCACTTTGAGACAGAAGCATCTCCATGAGGACAAATGCGACGATCTTCCTATTGAAATGGTCAGATAAGTCAAACAATACCATGCCTCCAGCTTGGTCCAGCTTGCAACATTGGTTCACTACGAGTCTTCAACAAGGTCAAATAAAATAGGATAAAATAACTCCACCAGTTTTAAGCAGTGTAAGAAGTGAAGCACGGTTTGATGCTCTGCAAACGGGGCTGTATATTGAGCTCTTTCAAGGACTCTGCTCCTCTCTTTTCCATTCCAGGTGCCTTACCATTCCTCCTTTGTTTCTGAAAAGTCTCAGTTTCTGGACCTTTTTTCTAGGACAGAGGAGGATTTGTTTGGTTTCTTCCTTGGGTGACACATTGCTCTACCAATTACAGTAGCAACATGCTCTTCCTGGACACATCAACGCTCCTTTGATTTTTGGACTCCAGACTACATTGTCTTGGCTTTCTCTCCCCTGGTGACCGTGTTGGTAACAGCATTGGTGACCTCCAGCCCAGCCACCTCTTCCCAAGGAAATACAGGGGGACACAGTATTTCCTGCTCATTCCCTGGGCTGCCTTTTTACAAAGGAGCTTCCATGTCTTTTCACAAATCACCTACAAAAAGTGGGATAAAACCATGCAGCTCCAACACCGGAAAAAAATCTAGAATTTGAAATAGACCGTGGAGGCAGCAAAGCTCTCCATGAGAGAGCAGACATCATCTGCTTTTCTAATACATTGAATTAAAAGGTCAATGTCAAGCAACATCTCTCATTCACTCCAGACCAATGAATTTTAGCATCATCCTATTTTCAGGTATATGAGATGATATTAGTTTAGCTAAATTAAATTAGGCAAGATGAGCACTAATGGGGAATATACTGAGATTCTTGCAAAATGAGGATCTCTCTGCAGATTTAGCACTTTTTCTGAGTGCAGCCTCAATGGATTCGCATGCAGGAAGGAGCTCTGACTTCCACACATTCTGCCAGCTGGGTAAATAGGGAGGTTAAGGAAAGAGCTGTAAATTCAAACCTGACACTTAAATCCATAGCATTCATTTAAATTAAAAAAAGCCATGCTGTCATTCTGCAGGGCTTTAACTTCAGGTGCCTGAATGTGCATGTTTTTAATCTGGGCTACCCAAGATTATGCAGCAAAGATCTGATCAAAGAACAAAACCTAAAACTGTCATTTCTCTCTCTCTTGTTCTAAGCAACATATACATTAATGCTCAAATAAGACCTGGAAAACCTAGTCATCGTAGTTCAGCAACATTCTTGCTTGGGTATCCTTTTTATCCTCCTGTTAGGGATATCTTGGGCAAACTACCCGTTGACTGTGCTGAAGAGCGTGTCTGCACCGCAGCCCCGGGAGGTGAAGCAGCGGGTGCCAGACCTGCCAGCACCCTGGGGGATTTGTGCAGGTGGCGGCCCGAAACCTCCCTGCCACAGCATTACCTGATTAAACTGGATTAAAGCCCAGCTTGCACATCTGCAAGGTGGCCTGGTGTCACTGTACAGCGTCAGGGATGGACACGCTGACACAAACCATTAGACTTCATCCAAGCAGGCCACTAGGCGAGTTGAAACCTACTGTTTCTCTCTCCCCGTGTTGAGCAACACCTGCCATCATTGGGGAAATTACAGATTATCTCACGCATCCCTCTGGTTTTCCCAAGCAAGTATCATGTTTAAAGGGACACAGTTCCTGTAAAAAGCATTCTGTCTGAAACTCTTTTGCTCTAACTAACAGTTCTTCCTCCCAACATAACCAGAGCCAGCACAGACAGGATATCTAACAGGGCTTGCTTCTTGCTTCCCAAGTGTACTCCTGTTATTTTTCCTTTGTGGTTATGCAGAGTCAGAAAGAGTGCTCAGGTTGGATTGGGGACACAAAAATCCCCTGGAAGATTTGAGACCACTTCAGAAATGGCCTTTATGTCCTGGAAGGGACTAGACTCCCAATTGTCCCTTCAGTTGTGAAACCCTGACACACTTCTCTCCACTGTGTTGTGAAACAGTTGCTGTACAGACACAGACATGATGCAAGTTTGTCACCTCCCTGCTGATCAAATGGATTTCTCAAGGTTAGCCCTGCTGTGCCCAGGCTGAGCCATATGCCTGTGTGTCAGGAGATGCAAGGGAATCTCATCCGTACAGCACATGGGAATGGAGAGCTTTCTGCAGGAGCTTCCTTCCCCAGGCAAAGCTTTCAGCCCAAGCAGCAGCCATTCCCATAGGGACAGCCTTCCCAGCTTAATACCAAGCCTTGGAATTAGTGATTCCCCATCATTTCAAGGGAGGTGACTGTATTTTTCTGCCTTGTCTTTCCTGTAGGCCCTAACTGCCCAGATCTTCTACTACAGTATTCAAAATCAGCATTCCTAAACGAAGGAGCAAAAATACATGTGATGTTCACAGTTACTGTTGATGAGGGTTTAACAGCAATATGAAAAATGGAATAGCTTCCTTAAAAGTGGGGCAGGACCTGCCAGTTCTTCTGCCCTGTTTTTCCCATGACCTTGCATGGTGGTAACTGTTGTGAGACACCAGCCTAGCCCCCAGCAACCTTTCAGGGGATTCAAATCCTTTACGGAGCCCACACAAGCCACTGACAGAAGTTGCCTTTAGAGGACATGGCCTTGGAGGACATCAGGCTCTCTAGTCCCTCCTGCTCAGCTCCCTAAACTGGCACAAGGACAACATACAAGGCATTAGTGCTCAAAAATATCCATTTTCAGTAATATCTTGCAGAGAGATCTATACATTAAACATCATGACACACAGCAAAGCACTTGGGTGGCAGCTAAGGCATCCATATGTTCCAGTTTTTCTGGAGTCTGGAAAAATATATACACCAACACCATATCCTTGAATGTCTCATGAGACTTTTAGAGAAGGAGAGCTCAAGAGTAAAGGAAGAAAACGTAAATCCTGCAACTCTGCAATAGATTTGCATTTATGTACTGGGGGCTTAAGAGCTCACCCTTCACATGCAAAACAGTTTGCCTAAGACTGATTCATATGCAAGGCAAGTTCACTGCTTATCTAATAAGTTTGCCTCTATCTTCTAAAAACTAGCATAGGCAGAAATAGCACTTTCTCAGCTGCTGATCAATGCTGAGGAGTTCCCAAATATTAAGACCATCTTATTTTTCACTGAAAAAAAGAACATGAGTATCTCATCTGCATCAGGCTCTTTTCTGACAGATTGGGAGAGCTCCCTAACAAGACACCATCACCCAAGGAACCCACAGCACCTCTTACGACAGTTTCCCTTCACACATCACAGCAGTTAGAGAGAATGGATCACAAAGAGACATTAGAACTGAAATTAAATTCTTACTTTTACTTTTGGGGAAAGTGACACAAAAAATGTACACACATATGCTACTAATCTTTTCCAGACAGCTCTACTGTTAACACCTGCCCTGATAACACCCCACAGCACCCCCTTGTTATCCCCTTATCCTATTGAACACAGACTATCTTGTGCTCCTTGCCCTCTCTCTTGAGGGCTGACTTTACTGCCACTGATAGTCAGAAATGACTATATTTTACTTCTCTTCTATATATGAGAAAAACTGCCCTGACTTAACCAGCAGCACTCCTGTGACTTAGCTACAACTTCACTGTGAGTAATTTGAGTGTCAGCAGCAACCCACCCCCAGCTAAGCAAGCAGCTCAGGTTTAAAGCATCTCTCCATCAAAGCGAGGAACTCCTGCCTGTGAGTAGGAGTCAGCTGGGGTGAAGCTGGAGCTACCAGTGCAGCAAAGACAACTCAGAGTTTGATCTGCTGCAGTAATTTCTCTTCTCGTAACAGCTCATTTTCCCAAACAGCCTCTCATAAGGGAGTTTAAAATCACATCAATCAGATCTCTTTTGTCAGCTCTTTTCTGAGTGTTCAAAAGAGGACTCGAAGACTGAGGAAAGGAGGAAAACAGTTGGCTCTGTCTCGACATTTTCCTCCAAAACATTACATTTTAATACAGTTCAGTTGTTTCATCCTTAAACCTTTCAAAGCTCTAATATAAATAACGCAGAGCTGAGGCTTGTTCCTATGTATTACTGCCTTTGTCATCTCATATTCCTGTTTAAAAAAGAAAGCATCACTGAAGTGTCTTTGATAAAGAATATTATTGCAAAGAACATAATCATCTTCCCCACATCATCTTCTGGCCCTGAAATATTCCTTTTACAGCAAGATAGTGGAATAAAGCCAAGGTTTCCATGTGAGTTCTTGTTTCCAGTATATCCATGAACACTGTGTTCTCATGTGTTAACTATGTGCTCTTCAAACCATCTCTTAAATTGCACACTATCTGCAGAGGCATTTAAGCTCAACATTTAAGAGTGTCGTGATCAGTGGCACAGAGTCCTGCAGCTAGCGGTGTTCCCCAGTACTCAGTAATGGGTCCAGTCTTATTCAACTTATTCATCAGTGACCTGGATGAAGGGAGAGAGTGCACCTGAAACAAGTTTGCTGATGATACAAGCTGGCTGATACATGAGGCATTTGGAAGGACTTGGACAAGCTGGAGAGACAGGCAGAGAGGAACCTCATGAAGTTCAACAAAGGCAAGTGCAGGGTCCTGTAACCCCAGACATCAGGACAGGCTGAGGGTTCACCTGCTGGAAAGCAGCTCTGCAGAGAAGGACCTGCAAGTCCTGGTGGAAAACAAGTTGACCATGAGCCAGCAATGTGCCTCTGTGTTCAAGAAGGTCAATGGTATCCTGAGGTGCATTAGGAAGAACATTACTAGCAGATTGAAGGAGGTCATCCTCCTCTTCTACTTGGCCCTGGTGAGGCCACAGCTGGAGTTCTGTGTATAGTTCTGGGCTCCCCAGAACAAGAGGGACATGGAGGTTCTGAAGCAAGTCCAGAGTAGAGCTACAAAGGTAATTAGGAGCCTGGAGCAACTCTCCAATGAGAAGGGGCTAAGAGTGTTGGGCCTGTTTAGCCCAGAGAAGACAGACTGAGAGGTGATCCTGTCAGTGTGTACAAATATCTTAAGGGAGGGTGTCAAGAGGATGGGAACAGACTATTTTCAGTGGTGACAGGGGCAATGGGCATCAACTGAAACACAGGAAGGTCCATCTGAACATACATAAAATCCTCTTGACTGTGAGTGTGACAGAGTTCTGGAGCAGGTCACCCAGAGAGGTTGTGGAGTGTCCTTCTGGAGATGCTCAAAACCTGCCTGGATGACACCCTGTGAAGTGTGCTCTGGGTGACCCTGCTGGAGTAGGGGCGTTGGCCTAGATGATTTCCAGACGTCCTTCCAACCTCAGTCACTCTGTGATTCACCTTCTACAGGCACGAGAAGCCTTGGAGCCACATAGACCTGTGGTTAAACTTAGTATCTGATTTTGCTGATCTTGTCATACTCATCACTTCTGAGTTTACTTTAATCCACTCAGCACCCCACACCTTCCCTGTGCAACATCACGCATTTGCTTTCAGCCTGTCCTTCTACCTTGACAGCTGTGAAGCCAATCAAAATGTGGGACAATAAGAATTTAGAAGAATTTAGACAAAAGGACAATCCTTGAATGTGGATGGAGGGAGAGTAACTGGTGAATAAACTGATTACTTCAGGAATCAGTAACGATTTAGGACATTAGAAATGACATAATCCCTCTCTAGTTATTTTCACACCATCTTGATGGGATTGATCAATTTACCAGAATTTTACAGATGGGAAAACCAAGGGACATTAGGTTAGAAGAAAAAATAGACTTCTCATCCCAATTATGGTCTCAATTGCCCTTTATTCTGGCTGGGGACCATGGGCCCTACCTACACATCAGCAATCTTTTCCTTGGCCTGTGTACATCTACATGCCTGTATCTGCCACATACCCTCACGTACTAACTGGATATAGCATGAGCTGTCACCAGTATGTACTGGGAAGGTCTAACCAGGCACTGAGGCATTCCAGTGCAAACTGGCAGGCGCTTGGGGAAGCACTGCCCTGAGAGTGATTTGTCCACATCTAGAACATATTAGGAAAAGAAAAACAGCAAGTCACTTACACATTTAAGGTTTTTTTTCTTCAGCTAGAGAAATGCCAGGCAGCCTTTACATTGTCTCCAACGGTTTAGCTGATTATCACATCTCTAATTCCAGTTCACACAATCCACACAGCACTTTCTTATTATGGATGTGCTGCTGACACGTACAAAGACTGATTAGATAGTTAGACGTGAGCCAAGGAAATGCTTAATAAACACACACACAACTCCACTTTTCAGGGAATTATTTTACTACAGAGTCTTGCACACATAGCTGAACCCATGTTCAAAGTTTGATCTCTGCTCTATCTAGAAAAAAAATCTAGCTATTGAGCAAAATCTGCTAGATATATAAATTATAGTCATACCTTCCTATTAGTGAGCCCCAAATGCATTTTCCCTATATAAATGGGCTACCTTACAAAAGTACTCATTCCTTGGAGTCAATATAGGAGAAAACTGACAGCAAAGCTAAAGTACATTTCTTCTCAGGTAACGAGCTACTTGGGTGGCCAAGAGAAGACTTCTGGTTACCCACTATAGAGGTCTGGTGAAGGGGGACAGTCTGCATGGGTAAGAGGATGAGCTGCAAAAGAAAGGTATCCTGCTCCTAGGGCATCTCCTAACTAAGATCACCTTGAAGAGACAGAGTATAACTAGAAAAAGATGCAGAAAGAGGTAATAGGATTGATCAAAGATAGAGAAGAACTAAAGCACTTCAGTTTAGGAAAGATGAGCATAGGGAAAGGATGTGGCACAGGTGTGTAGAACCAGGAGTAGGGCAGACAGGGAGCAGCTGTTAGCGGGATACTGCAGAGCAAGACCACAGGAGCATCAGATGGAACCACCAGGTGGAAGGCTCCAAACGAATCCAAGGAAACACTGACAAAATGGGCTCTTAAGTGGTGTAACACTGTCAGTGCTCTAAGTTTGGTTTAAAAATGCAGTTAGACAAGATTACAGAAGAAGTATTCACCAAGGGCTACAAACATACCAATTTCTGCTCAGGAACTGAGCTCTAAGTACCAGCAACTGGGAAAGTACAGTAGGAAACACCGTGATAGTCTTGTCCTGTTCCTAAACTCTTCTCTGTTCCTGCGTTACTGACCACTGGCACAGAAAGATACTGAGTTGGATGCACGTTTGCCCTGACCTGGTATATTCATTCTCGTGTTAATAAGTGGTAATAATAGTAACATGTGTTAGTGCCAGTGAAGACAGGGTCCATTATTCTAGTTCCAAACAGACCATGAATGTGATAAAATACTTAATTTTCCGAGAATCTAAAGATTATCATGCTACGAATGATACTCACCTTTTAAAGATGCTCCAGGACCTCCAACTGAACGAGTGACAAAATGACAAAGAGTTATCTGTATTATTAACTAAATTTCCCAGTATGTGAGACAACCAAATATAATAATATGCCTAGTGCTCAAGTCCAAATAGTCACAGGTCTGTAACAAAGCTTTATAAAAGACATTAAAAGACACCAGGAATAAACTCTGATTTTCAGAAGCATCATCTGTGGCTGAGTAGCACCTTTTAATATCAAAATCTTCTTTTTATGTTTATCTTCAAATCTAAAACAAGGGACTCAAGTTGCTGACTTAAGAACTTGAAGCATCAAGTCCAAACCTACACAGCCTGGTCATGGTTACAAGATGTTGCAACAGCAGTGGCAGGATCAAACCCAGCAGATTCCTGGCTTGTATCAGGAAAGAACCAGATTAGAGCAAGTTGCAATTGCACTGCCTGCAATGCAGTGAAGATGCATCCCAGTTACCTCTCAGATCCAAGTTACAACCCTCAGATACTCAAAGTTAGCCATGGCAGCACAGCTGCAAAACTTGCCTGGGAAGCAAGGTAAATTGTGAGCTTCTCTACAGGGCTGTGAGAAAGTTGCTGCCAGTCTCCAATTAGCTAAATGAAGGTTCGTTTCTGCAAAGATATTTGGTGCAGTGGGGACCGCAGGAGAGCTGTACTCATATCTACGTGGTCACCTAGGGATGAGACAGTGCCCTGAAGATGCCTTGGCATCTGTTTGGCAGCTGTGAGACCAAAACTATTTCTTATCCCCACATAGATGAAAATCTCCAATATTATGACTTCTTCAGATCAAATCTTTTCTAGTTTAGTTGCTTTTTCCCTATGACTCTGTTGGATTTCCCTCTGTCTGTTCTCCTAATTTTTAGGAGAGGGAAAGTACCAAGCATGTTCTTCAGTCTCCTGACCAGTCACCAACTCCTCCATCAGAGAAGCAGCATCTCTCTATCTCCCAGTTTTGCAATTAAATTTTAAAGAGTGGTACTCATGTTTTTTAGTAGGCTTTTACATCAACTGGCACCTCACTCACTCTGTTAATGTAATCCTTTCTGTACGGGTCTCCTAAGCTACTGCCAATATTTTTGAGCATTATATTTTTCCTTTATCGGTCTCTCAAATCTCAATGTTAGTTTGTGTTTGGATTTCTTACAGGGATCTTGGTGATTCACCTTACGTTTTCTATCAGAGCTTCCTGCATTATCTTTAGGAATATTTGTAACTAATTACACCGCTTTTATTTTTAAAGCTCTCAGTTTTTTATTTCAAATAGACTAATTTCCCAATGACCATTGCCAGGAAGGATTTCCATAAACTTTTAAATAAGGACCTGGCTCACATAAATGAAAATTCTAGAGTCATTTTAGGACACAAGGAAATAAAAAAAAATTGACAGCAGTAGAAAGTTGTCACCTGCTCTAGGATAAGGAGGAGATTTTATTGCAGCTCAGCAGAACTAGAAGTCGCTTTAGGGAGAGAAAGAGGTTCTTCTGACCATCCAAAGATCATGCCAGCTACAGGAGGATAAAGAATTTGACTTCCATATGTATGTCCTATGGAGAGATTAGTAATGCTAGGAGGTCTGCTCTTTCCTAGAGCAAATTTTGTGTCCATGAAAAACCTGCTGCCAGGGTGAAGGTGGGAGTAAAAGCACCAAATGGAGCTTTTTCTGGCAATAGCTCCTGTGATCTCCAAGGATTTTTTGCCTTTCAGCATATATAGCACTAATAATAACAAATGTTATTATACAAATTTATTATACATATATATAAAATATATAAATGCTATATAGCATATAGTATGTTATGATAATACTACATACTGTCATGAGGTTGAATGAGGTTATATGCTCTAATTTTCTTCTCACTCATGGTTATATATTTGAGAAATTCAGACAAACATGCATTTTGATGTAGCACTCTCCCCAGAAAACAGTAACAGTGACATATTCATGCCTAGTGTAAGCCTATGGGCTTTGGGTCACTGGAGCTTTTCAGGGAACAACTTTATTCTGTTTAAAGAATTACATTTCTGTTTCCACACTTCCATGCCTCCCCTCGGGGAGTGCGCTCAGGATTTCTAATTACTTTGCAATAGTGTTATTCAGATTTCCAAAACCGATCAAAAAGAGCAGCCAGTGAAGAGGTAAAGAATATGGGTCAGATCCCCAGGTGATATGAAAGTAGTCGATATTCACTGAGATTTAAAAAAAAAAAAAAAAAGGAAAAAAAGAACCTTACTTTTTTCCCTGTAATCATATGTTTCACTTTGAAAAGTTATAGTGATGGGAACTGAGTAATAGTCCTGTTCCTCACTGCCCAGATATACTCCTGTGAAGGTCTATGTTACCGTAGGAAAATTGCTTATCTTTGTTCTAGAGGATAAACTAAACATAAAAAAATGTAATTCATGCTACTGAATAGAAATAATTATGACAATATATGGGGTAGGGACAGCTAAATATCTACACATTTCAATATCAGCTATGTCTGCAAGCTGTCAACCCAAAAAGGTCGTTACAATTATCTGGCCTTTTATCAAGAACAAACTCTTGCTGACTGATAATGCTGACAGTGCGATGCTAATTCTAGCTACCTCTGAAAGCTAAATTAACCCTTTCCTGAGTGTTTTGTATACCATGAGTAGGATGAGAACTGTTTTGAAGCAAATTTGGTTCTTTTTCCACTAAAGATGCTTTTGGTTAGTTCTGCAGCTCATTAGCTTTGGAACAAACTGTTCCTATTTTGCCTACAACCAACTACTACCCTCTTCATGGAGATTTATTCTGTTACATTTAGAATGTGGAGGAAAAATAATACTGAGAATAATTTGGATTTCCCTTTCAGTACATGGGACCCTGCTGAAACACTCCACTCCCATTATCTGTAGCATGAGATAGTGGAAACTTCATCACTAGCATTCAACATTTTTCAGGTTTTAATCTGTCACAGACTACAACAGATACTAGTAAAAAATTCAATATTTAGTAGGGATTTTGGTAAATTATGTTATATAAATGCATCTGAAGCGATCAGATCCAATGGCAGAACTGCAGATCTGCTTACTTGAAAGATAAGATCCTTTACATATCACAACCCAACCAAGCAACATCCCACGCAGCCTTCAGCATCCCCAGTGTACTTGGTGGTAACTCTAAACACTTCCGTGGTAAAAAGCAATATATGCCTTTGCCAACACTTCAGACTCGCTGTGGGCTTTCCAGATGAAATAGAGCCCTCTCAAATATTTGTTTTACACTATAGATTATTTATGAGCTATTTCGAATGCTCCATCCTTAAGTCAATAGTTGACTCTCCAGCTTTCGCGTATCACTGTCCCTTTTGATTTCCCTTGCTTTTCTATCCTTGAGATCAAGGTGAGCTATTTTTAGAAGAGGGGCTGGTTAAGTGAGGAGTTGCTATAGTGACGGATAGCGGATACAAACCCAGTCCCACTGCAATTCCTCAAGCTGGGAAGTGAACACTTCCCCACGAGGGACAGTGGCTCAGGGGTGCCCAGACACTGCTGGTCTCAGGGTTGTGTTAATAACTGCCCAGGACTCTCAAGGCCACACTTAATTTGTATAAAATAGCCTGAAGGCAGCCTTTAGCTCTGGGTGCCTTTTCAAACTATACAGCTCTTGTCAGACCAGTGCATGAACGGGTGTTGCTGAGTCTTGGTTTTTGCAGCAGTCTCCTTCCACTGGTCTGCCCATAGGAGTCAGCTTAGCAACCAGCCCTGGCTGCCTGAAGGTTAACCCTATTCTTGAAAATGTATAGAAACACGGGCAAATGTAGGTCAACATTGAGAATCTGGTGGGAAAAGATGCATGGCCAGGATAATGGCAACTCTAGCTTTCCTTGCAACTGGAATAGTTGGCATACCCCATAAAATCTAAGAAATATTGGTGGGGAAAGACCTCTGGAGGCATCCACTCTATGCTTTTTCTAGTTGAATCTTGAAAACCTCCAAGGATGGAGAGTCCACAGCCGCTTTTGGGTTACCTGTATGTGTGCTGCATCAGCCTCCTGAGGGAGTTTCTGCTAGCAGGCAATCTGCACCTCCTCAGACAACAACTGTTTTATTGCCATCTACCTCTTCCAGAAAGATGCAAAGGTTTCACCTTTACAACCATCACCAAGGCAGTTGCAGGCTGCTATTAGACTGTCCTTAAACTTCTCTTTGCTGCACAAAACTAGCCCTGCTTCCTCATTCTCTTCTTATCAGTCAGGTGTTCTGGATTCCCTCCAGGGAAACCCTCTCCAGTTTCACGGCATTTTTGGGACTGAGGTGCCCCATACTGGACACACTGCTCCAGGCTCAGCCACACCACCATTAGGCAGAGGGGAAGGATAACTTTGCTTGATTGGATTGCTCCATTCTTCCTCATGTAGCAGTATATTTTTGGATCATTTTCAGCCCACCATATCCTCAAGATCTTTTTCTGTAGAGCTTCTATTCTTTCCTTGTCCATCATGCTGAATAGGGCCCTTTTGCTAGTTACGCTGGCACAGCCCTTGCCTCTGACATCCTCGTGTTTTGCCACTCTTGCACAATTTTTCACACTTTCCCATGCTCCCTTATCTCTATTTCTTAAATCAGCCTCTTGTTCATTACCTCCCATTATTCTACACATCATAATTTTGACAAGAGTTTTAACTGGCTGTAGGATAGACAGGGCTATATAAAAACATTGAAATGTCATTGAACTATGCTGTACGATGGACGTCTATCTCCTCACAGAGCTCTGCTACAGACTAGTTCTTGGTTTATTAGTTGCTGACACCTCTTAGCAATTTGCAGCAATCTGCCAGCCTGTGTGACATCTGCATCTACTTGGGAACTGCACAAAATGTAGCATCAGCTCTTAAATTTGTTCCCATTAGCTCGAGAGAATGCTAGAGTCAGACATCTCTGATGTTTGCATATCTACAAATTAGTGCATCAGAAGCTTTCCTCCCACCAGTGCTTTTTTACAGTCTGAAGGCCCAATATCTCTCCATCGCTTGGGAGACTCAGCTGCTACTGCATTAGCCCTGGACCTCAAAGGCTCTAGACAGCCCCCAGCCATTCCCAGGCTGAGGCTGGTAGCATTCACTAGAGCTTCCTCCTTCTGCCTCACAAACTCAGAGCCCGCAGAAAGCAACAGAGACATCATAAATCATCCTGTCTCTCTCCAAAAGCATCGCAGCCAGGAACGGCAGCATTCTCTGTACACTGTTATAATTCTCTCATTGACCAAAATAAAACCATGGGGCCGGATGGAGAGAATCTGGGCAACAATCTGGTTACTGTAGCTCTGAGCATTTCAAAAGCTTCCTTGTCACCGCACTGAGAACACACTACTGGCAAGCACTGGTTTTTGGATAGCCTGGAAAATTCTCTGAAGGAACAACAGGATGCACATGAGCTAATCCCATCACTCTCCTCAAGCTAAAGCACCATAACTTTATCTAAGGAAGAGCAGCAGAGAAAGGTCTAAGGTGGGAACTCTCTGTGCAAGTGTGAGATGCACTACAGGGATATGTCCTTATACCAGGTAAGGAGGTTTGACCCTTCCGGCGTGGAGAAGCCATCCGCTAAGCCCAGCCTGCCTGGCACAGTGACATCTCATGGAGAGCTTCATTGCTCAAGACTTAAACCTTCATGTTTCGGTACCACTGTGTAATGACAATGAAGTGGATGAAACAATTTTGAGAAGTTAAATCACTCTGCTCACAACTCTCCTGAGCCCTTGAACCGCTTTGAGGTAGGACAGGAATAGAGGTGAAAGTGGCCTCAGGGAAAATAGCTGAATCCTAGTAATTCCTGGGATTTGCTGATCCAAGAAACCTGACAAACAAGCTGCCTTAACAACATCTTTTAAAATGCGTTCTTGGGCAATTCACTGAAACTTTGAGCAGGGAGTCAATAGTCCAAAACATTGATTTCTAATTAAACAAAGGCACCTACCTGCCTAAATGCTGCTGTCAAATGGATTTTTATGCTGTGAAAACAGATCGCTTCTGGAAATTTGCTTTTAACCTCTAGCAGAAGCATTTGTAGTATGGATGGACGGAAGAGCAAATAAATTGCGGTTTCAATTAGTACACTCAAATCAACCTGGAAGTCAACCTAGGATAACAGCTTCCCACACAGATATTCTTCTGAAAGTCATTGTCTTGGAAAAGTACAAGAAAAAAAGGAGGAGGACAAGAAAATCAGCACACTACTACAAATTGGTACAAAAACTGGTATCACACACTGAAATCAGTAATTCCAGTGAGTGTTGACAGATAAATGATAGTCCTCTAGTATTCAATATGAAGGGACTCCAGGCCACATAAACTTAGATGTCATATATGAAAGGATAGTCTGCATTATATTTTTTCACCTTTATAACTCAAAAATGAGCCAGGTAATTTATTATATATGACAAGGTAACCCAGATGGTTTTCCAGGCTTATTTACAGATTTCCTCTACATATGAGAAGTGACCTTCCACCTCAGTGAATCCTTTTTCTCTCCTCATACTTGTACTTCACTGCTTTACTTAGATTTAATCACCAAGTTGGCTTTCAATTTCTGTCTTCAAGGGACAATATTTCTCCTGTTTTACCAAATAACATCATTTGAATAGCAGCAAAATTAAAGAAAAACATGCCTAAGCCAAAAAGGTAATGAACTGAAGTGTCTGCTTTGTTGCCTCTGCCTTGGGGGGACAAGTATATGCACTAAGATATACGCCAATACATGTGACCAATACCTGACACCTGAAAACTTAATCCAGTGTGAAGTCCATAGCCACAAGGACCCCTGGGCACTATTCCTCCTTAAAACCAACACTGTTCCCAAAATGCCCTGCCAAAGGGGATGTCCTGCTTTGATATGGGGTTGGCCCAGCTCATCTCACCCATTGGGGATGTTATTGGCAACAGCGTGGCAATGCAACTGATGTCATTTACAGTGGTATAAATATTCCGTATCTTCACAAGCAGATGTGCAGAGCTACATGAAGCCCTGTCAGACTGGGAAGGAAGCGCCAGGGAGTAGGTCCATTTGTGGGAACAATCTGTAAATCTGTCCCTGAAGAGGACTTGCTGCATTTTTGCATCTATCATCTGTCATTTAGAATAGAATAGTGTTATTTGTAAAGAAATTACTTGGATAATTGGCACCCTCAGACAACTCATTCTGAGAGTGAAGGGTCTACGTCTACATAAGGCCACAAAAGGGTGATGGAAGTGCTCTGGATGAAGGATATTGCCCAGCTCTGCACCAGGATGTAGGGAGGGTTCTGCTCAATGTACTTTGCTTTGAATTTTTTATACTTGTCTTTAACTTGCACCACCACCAGGTTCATGGAGATTTTATGGAGTTTATTGCTAGTGGTATTTACCAACATCTGCCTGAAACTTGCTGGAATTACTCCATTGACCTCTTTCCTCCACATACAGAGTGCCTTGAAATGTGAGAGTTTCTGTGAGCATTGACCCTGTTGATACAGGCCAGAAATACATGGAAACAGAACAGAGTGGGAAAGGCCTTGGATATTTCACTGAACTTGTCACTGCTTTTCTGCTCCCTGACAACCAGCTGCAAAAGCTTCACAACTCCCAGGTCCTGCAGCTCTCTGTAGTACAAGATTAATTCGACTGATCTGTCAGGGCTGCACATTTTCTAATGCCACCGTCAGCTCAACAGAGCATGAAAACCAGTTGAGAAAATCATTAACAAACCAAAGAGGTCCCAGTGTTTGATGCTGATGGTTGCCTATCAACAGCCTCCCGTAGCTGCTTTTAAGGAGCAAAAGGATTTTTTCTTTTCAGTTATTTTATTGTCATCAATGGAGGGCTGTACACCAGCTTGGGTCCTCCCACCATTGGCATCACCTGCTATGGGGTGACATGTCTGGAGGCCTCTTGGCTTGGTGCAACCCATAATGTGGACTGTTATTTGAGTTGAAGCACAGTCACTGCCTAAGACGGTCACCACACCAGATAGTCACTGATGTGAGCCTCATCTCTGCTGCCAAAAAGGAAGAGCCCTGATTTCTTTGCCTTGCGTACAACACACACTCACCTTCTGCTATCAAGGAAGGACAACAATTATCTATGAAAGAAGGGTAGGGCATTTTTGTCCACGTGAGGAAGATGTTTCTATACTACCTGAACCACCAAGTTGCTTTAAATATACTCCAAAATACAGTTTCCATTGCATTAGGTCTAGAGATCCCATAGCCCTGCATCCCTATGGAGGTCAGAGGGGACAAGGAGGGTCATTTGTGCTCAGTGTTATCAATGTAAGAGCAGTTAAGAGCTAGTAGTTTAGAGTAGGTAAGAGCAGGTTGCAGAGCTCCTCCAGGCCATGTCCTTCTCACTGAGGTATCCAAACTGGAAGACAATATTCAATCCTCTGCTGAGTAGACAGTGTCATTCAAAGAGTAGAGCAATTGCTCTCGCTGAGGCCAAAATATTGTCCTCTTCAGAAATGCCACAGAGCTGACCTACTAGATCTACTAGTGCACACAGGACTGCCCCAGGCCCTGGCAGATGGAGGAGCTCCATCCTGTTGGGAAAGCTCACCATGGATCACCACGGTTCATCTCTTATCCCACACAATAAACGGCAGCTAAAGGGAATGCACTGGCACACAACTGAACTGAATAAGCCGCAGAGGCTGCTCCCTACAGATGTTCCTACATGATCCTAAATTCTGCTGAGCGCCTTCACTTCCCTCGGGAGCTGCTCAGAAAGTGTTCAGCGATATGCAATAGCTATTGGATACAGATTAAATCTAGCAAATAATGCAAAGCTTTTGAAGTTTTGCTCTGAATAATTAAGGCCATTGGGGAAAACAAAAAAAAAGACATTTGCAAGTGTTAACCTGCTCCCCAAAGGACGTCAGGCTCCGCGGGGACCACAGAGGCAATTCCAGCAGCAGCTTATCAGACAGAGGCAGTAACCCAGGCGAGTCCTGTTTGGCTTTCCTTGTGACTGTGACCTGGTAGCGCCTCATTCATGTGCACCAAGTGCAGCAGGGAGGGAACCTGGGCATGCTTTACAAGAAGAGCTGATAGCCTCTGCAAATTCAGAAGTGCAAATGTAGCTATGATTCTATTTGTGTAGCTAGACACAGCTAGACTAATGTGTTTTTTGAAGCTAGTCAGGGTTTTTGTTGCCTTTTGGATTAGGAAACACTACCCACCACAGCACTTAGGAATCCAAAACTCAGAAAAGCGAAAAAAAATCCTTTCACAACGCTGTCACTTTTCAGCCAAATTAGTGAAAGGACAATGAAGGAGGAACATGTTTTTGGGAAAATTATGCCTTTGGGTCATTCTATAACCGTATCAAAACTATGGGAGGTTCCTACATTCAATGCTCTTGCTGCAGGATGAAGTATCTTCTCTGTAGAGGAAGATTAGCAGTGGCCTCAGGACTCACGTTTAAGGAATTTTAATTACAACACTCTGGTTGCTGCGACCAGGAGCAAATCTATTTACAGACATTGGTGATGCCTTGCTTATTTGGGGGGAAGAGGGAGAATTAATGGCTCAAAGTACCATTAATCACTCAATAGACAAGTCATACACATGATTCTGCCCAGGTGGGAATTTAGGAGTTTGAATCAGAACTTGTGACTATTTCCATAGATCTAGGCAATCTATAAAACAAATTTTCCCCTCTTCTGGCAAAAACGCTCTGCTGCCTGTCTTCCTACATCTTGCTTACACTGTGAAACTCCATATACCTGGGTTGTAGCTCATTCACATCAACTTGACCTTATCATCACTTTAGCACAAACATTCAGACTGGTTTAGGGAAATTCAGAATGAGGAGCAGCACCTTAGATTCAAAAACATTGAATTATACAAAACAGGTAAAAAAGGAGGCATTTGTTAGAGGAAGACTTTAAAAACAACTCAAACCAGATAAATCATTATCCATCAGCAAATAAATTTCAAAACATTAAATAATAGGAAAACTAGCTTTCTGGATGGACAGTCACTCATTGCCCATTAATAGCAACGCCTCATCATTAAATCTACATGCACCTCTACAGACCATCAATATGGTCCACCACATCTCATCCCTTTGTCATTCTGCTGCGTGTCACTAATGTGGTGACTCCTGCATGATACAGGGTATAAAGCGCCTTGCAGCCGTCAGCCTCTGTAAACTCATCTGTCTGACTCAGTGCGACATCGTTTTTAAGCATCCTGGTCACAGGACAGAGTCAGGGTCTTCTGGGAACCACGGGGCTCCAAAACTGCCCTCTCAATCAGCACAGGAGATGTGTTAAACATTGCACTCCTTCTGCAGCCCTAAGAAAGCTTCTGCCAGAACAGTCCCCATGTCCTGGCCAATTTATCCATATCTGATATACAGATATTATCTCCCACACAACTCGGCACCTGTCCTGGAGTTAACACTCAATGACCAGGACGAACTTCTGATTAACTGAGAAAGGTCCCTAACTGCAACTCCAGCACAACTGCATCGGAAACCACAGTACCACAAAGACATATTTTGAAAAGGGTTACTATCCATTACTAAGCCACACTAGCCCTAACTTTGCATTCAGTTACAGGTTTTCAATTAAAATAACACTAGTTTGAGATGCACAGTTGACATTTCATAAAGTTCACTGCAAAATTTGCTATAAATCCCTGAAAATCATTTCTAATGCTTGTTATAGCTGCTAGCTTAGGTCGCTAGCTCTCTGGGACCAAATACCATGGAAAGACTCTCCAGTATTTACTGCACAGCTCGCCAGCGAAATTAGGAAGCATGGAATGGTAGCACGATAACTCAATGGGGCCACGCGACATTGGATGGAGGAACATCCCTGGGGATGGGGAATCCCACCGGCTCCTACCTCGCAGGCCGCGAGGGTCGGACTGGCGCCTCTCAGGGCTTTTCCAGGGCTCCTTCCTTTTCTTGCTTCCTCTGAGGCTGCCAAAGCGCTTCATGAGCTGCAGCATGCACCCGAGCAGCAGCAGCTGTCAGGCATACCCAGTGACGCGGGAGACAACGCAGACCCGGGCGAAGGGCAGCGCGAGGGGCAGGGGGAGGCACCGCTTACGCCCCCAGCCCAGGCGCGAGAAAGTCCCACTTTGCAGGGAGAAAATTACTCTTTTGCCTTTTTTTTTTTCTTGAAAATTACTCAGTTTCGCCTTTGGAGAGGCCGCGCAGTTGTGAAAAATGCGGGAAATCCAACTCAAACGCACGCTCAGTTTAGTCTTTGCGAAGAGAGTTGCCAAACGTGGCGGGCAAGGCGCTTCCAGTCGTAATTCCAGTGCGCGGCGGCGGGTCTGCAGGAATCTGCGGCCGCCGGGAGAGGTTCAAAGTCTGCCCGGCTTGCAGCAGCAGGGCTCCGATCCGTGAGAAGCCTCCGAGCCCCAAGCAAAACCTCCCAGCGGATCAGCGGGAAAGGTCAGCAACCAGCTGAGGAGCTCCCTCCTTTTAAAAAACCCTAGATATGCAAAGGAGCCACCAGCCCTCTTGAAGGCAACTGTCATGTGCAGTTCTGCATGATGACTCTTTAAAGAGGCTGTAAAAGGAAACCGTGCCGGTACGGACGATTCTTGGCAGCGAGCGGCCCGGGCGCGCTCGCACCGTGACGTGACATCACCCAACTATTTAGATATATGTGCGCTAGGTCTTCTCAGGGACAGCATAGCACAGCTGCCTATGGAGGAGCTCAGAAACGCCCGGCCTTCCGCAACTAATGACTAATGGATTAATGGGCAAGAGCTGCTGCCAATTCATAAAAAGAAGGCAGATACCTTCTGGAAACCGGAGCCGGAGCCCTGGGTGGCACTTGGTGTGGCGACATGCCCTCCCCGCACACACCCCCAGCTGTATGTCACCATATACTAAGCACAGACTGCCTGGCTTGCATCTGCAGTCTGCAAAGCAGAAGCAGCCGTCTGCAGCACAACTTGGTTGAAATCTGCCTCGTGATCTTTCTAAAGAAACAAATATTCCTGGGGCAAGGGCATATTAGGGCTGGCTCTGAGGTGGTAGATGTAGAGCTGTTTTATTTTAGGAAAGGGCTGAAGAGTGTGGGCTGGATCTTGAGCAGCTGGAAACAAGTGCAGGCACAAATGGAGGCTCGGTCAAACCGCCATGCCCAGTCTTTCTAAGGTTACAGCAAATGATCTGGAAAGAAAAAACAACCCAAAAAGGTTTATTTTAAAGTTACAGAGCACCAGTCTCTCCTCCAAACGTCACCAGAACTTGAGGATCAGTTCTGTGATCCTCAGTTCTATTCACAAACCCTCTGTGAATAGTTATCCTTGAATAGAAACCCTCTTTTTCCCAGGCGTAACTAAAGGACCTGTCACCTTGTCCCTTCCCAAAGGAGCCTACCTCTTTCTTTTTCTGTCCATAATTGAAGGTGTGACTTAGTATCATTAGAAAGAAAGAAAAATGGACAAAAAGAGCTGGGGCAAAGACCTCTACTGACACAGCTTCCTTGCAAGCTC
>JAVCKT010026866.1:0-23312 GCA_032273925.1 Rhynchotus rufescens | reverse complement strand
GACTGAGCACTCCACCTGTGACTGAGCACTCGCCCACCTGTGAGCAAGCATTCCTACCGTGAGTGAGCACTCCAGCATGTGTGAGTGAGCACTCTGTTGGTGTGAGTGAGCACTTCCCCTGTGAGAACTCCCTCCATGAGTGGGCTGGTAGGAAGAGGAAGCAAGCCTTCCTCCTCGCCGGGGAGGCTGTCCTGCACCACGAGTCAACTGAGGGCTTGAAGTTTCTTTACTGAAATTATTCAAATAACAATCATATTAATATTTTACTTTAGCAGCTTTTTTCTAGGGGCAGAGTCAGAGACCTGCATACTAGTGTTTATGCAGTTGCTTCTGTTCTTTCAAGCTTCCTCCATTCCCAACTAGTAATTTATAAACCTGCCTGGTGAAAAAGGGTTCCAGTAGGTCCAGAACAAAATCGGAGGCAATCGGCTTCTCCAGTTCATTTTGGCCATAGGTGCTGGTGGGTCTGGTGACTACAACCGAATAGAGCAGCAAGCTCTTAATTCTTATTACTTCTTACCTGAGCTGGATAAAATTGCATTGGGTAGATAAATTTATCTAAATTTTCACTGGCTCCCTCCTCTCACCTTGCAAGGACATAATTCTGAGGCTTATATGCACATTTTGAGTTTGGCTGCAATTAGTCAGATGGGCCATTTGGTGAAAAGGGGCAGCCAGCAAATGGGCAAGGGAGATGAGTCTTATTTTAGTAGGGAAGCTTGTTAACAAATATTACGGTGCTGCGTAGCTCAGGTCATCAAAACACCGCAGGTAGCACAAAACCACTGTTTTAATTCTGCCTTTCATCCCTGTTCGAGGTGCTAGCCCAGATGCTGCAATGCACACTGGCACACTGGCATTGCTGGTTGGATTCAGACTCAACTCTTTGTTCCTACCATTGTATGTGTGTGTGTGTGTGTGTGTACATATACATGCAAATACATATTTAAAAAATATATATAGAGAGAAAAAACGTATTTTACTGGTAACTATTTCCTTTTCCAATAGCTGTTTGTTTTCTACTCAAGCACCTTGTGGCGAGTGTGCTGCAGACCTGCTCGGCTGATGCTGATGAACATGCGGCAAGGTCGATGGTTCAGGACCCGGCTGTCCTGGTGGTAACTGCAGCAGCTTCTCGTTATTTTGTCAGGATGAACTCTAGTGTTATTTCCTTTTTCACATGTGGGCTTGCACTTGTTAATCTGGAGAGGAATGGAGGGCCTCGGAGCTCTGCTCCAGCTGCATACCACATCTTCCTGTGTTAAACTTAAGCTGACACCTTTGCTTTGGGAAAACCTTGTGATTTTGCAGTAAAAGCCTTTCCTCTGATCTCTTGAGTCTTTCTTTTTTTTTGAGTTTTGGAAATATATCTCTAGTTTTTTGGCTTTAGCTGGGTCCACCTGAGTTTCAACAGTGTCATCAGCCCCTTGTGGGTTGAATTTTCCTCAGCCTTCTCCATTAGCACTCAAAGGACCTTTCAGCACGTTAGTGAACTCGCAGTATTAGAAAAAAAGGCAGTATCTTTCAAATGCTTGCTCTTAATTCAGGCTTCAATATGCTTAGGGACAGTGCGTACAAATACCAGCAGAGTTTTTAAGAATTTGCTGCTGCTATCTTAATCCACATAAAATGAGCCTAATGAGAGCTATATTACCCTTATTGAAACCATCCACGGTATCATGTAGGGCTTTACACAGTCTTTGTTATACATAATTAGCACTTTGAACGTGCACACATCTGATGTTGATTGAATGGAATAACTCATTTAACTGCTTAGCCTCCACACTGCCTCCCTCAGTGCTCTGTGCTGGTGTCTTCAGGAGATGGCAGGACGATTCCTGCTCCTACCAGACTATGTGAAGCTCGGTGTGGTGCTGAGTCAAAAGTGCTGTGTGCACGCTTGGCTTTCCAGTGTAGGTGACAGCAAGTCTTATGTTGAGTCATTGGCTTTGTTCTGTGTTGAATCTCCTCTTGGTTAGGTCCTTGTTGCATCCAGCACTAATGCCATGAGTTCAAATTTCCTGACTCTGGGGCTCAGCTGTTGTGGAGGGTGGCTTGGCTTCACTGCAACTAATAGACATCAAAGGAAAACCCAACCTGTGTGGAGATGTGTCCGGCAGCTCTGCCGTGCAGCAACATGATGGGCCTGAGAGCCTGAGCCAAGTCTCGCCTTAGCCTCTCCTCCAGGCTTATGAAGAAATTGAAGCAAATTCTTGCTTTCCTCTATTGCCTGGCCTGATGCTTGAGTGGTGTTTTGTGTGAAACTGAAGTGATTTGCATACACTTTCTTCACTCTCACAAGTCTAAACAAATCCTTCCACTTCTCTCTTTAGAAAGCCATAGTCCTGGATTGCTCATTTTGTCCTTACTGAAGTTTAAGTTTTCCTGCATGAAGTCCCCAAATCTACACCAAGAATGATTTGGCACACTAGGGACCCAGGTATCCGGGTGTGTACCCCTGCCCCGTCAGTACCACAGCACAACTGCTTCCAGTGGTCTGACTTTCTGTTGTTCCTCTTGATGTTCATAGTCATGTCCTAGAACTAAGATGCCCTCTGCCTTCTTCCCATCTTGTCTTGTATCTCTTAAACAGCTTTGGAGTGAGTCTGTTACTGGTGTGTCACAAGGTTATCATCTATTTGAGGCATGCGACTCTCCATAGTAGGATGCAGTGTCTTTTTTAGGAAAAAAGCATAGTCTATTGTGTGGGATTTATACAAATATATGCATCTTTAGGCCAATTTCTAGTCAATGGTCTGTCTTGGTGGCAAGGCTGGATACAAACCAGAACACAAGGCGTTTTGAGCATTAAATTCCCCTAGACATCACCCACTATCAGTGTTTCGTACCTCGGAGCCTTGCTAAAGCAATTGTTGAGAAAAGCTGCCAGGAAATCTGAGGCACGTTGGGCTGAACTTCTCCAGAAAGTCCTGAACTGTGTGAAACTGGAGGCTTCACAGCTGTCTTAGCCACACAGACTTCCTATAAACATTTCTAGTTGTTTTGGAGTTCTAAATAAGATGGGTTTAAATTGTGAGAGGCTAATTAGCATGGAGGATGCCCGTTTGATTTGAAATTCTGGTGACCTGGGGCAAGCTGTATTTTGCTTCAACTAATTCTCATTTCTCAGGTGATAAGGATTCCTTTTAGGATTTGAAGTCAACACATCCTGCATACATATTTCCACACATAAAAAATACAGTCATTATGAATGAGGAATATTGGGGAAAGCTTTGATATTTTTAGTAAAGGTGCTTGTTTTCATAACTTTTTAAAAACATAATAAAAAGGCTGTAAGTCTTTTACTTTTGTTATTTTTATTTTCATTTTAGCTTGAAAATTTGGGAGTCTAACCTTGTTTTATTTGGACTTCCTCCCACAAAACTGAGAAATAAGCTAGAAATAACAAACCCAACAAAGTTTATTCCAGTCTATAATTGAAAACACATAGGAAAGGATGTGCCCTAGCTGCAAAGACTCACAGGACTCGATCGGGCATTAAGAGCTATTTTGATAGTAAAAGATATTAAAAATCCCAGATCTGTGCAGTTCAAGAATTTAACTCCTGTGCAGCTCACTAGTATCTTAGTATTTACTTTCTTTAGGTACTCTCAGAACTCCCGGGCCTTTATGCGCATCTTGGAGCACATAATCGTATTTGAAAAGCATATATTTGGTTTGCTATTATTATTACTTTCTTGTTGAACTTAGTTAACTTCATATACTAAGCATACTTTTTCTATATTTCCCACCTATTTTCATTAGGTTTATTTAAAATACAAGTGAAGGATGATTTTATAATTTCGGTTGAATTCCCATTTCACCTCAGTGTGGGAGAAAGTTAAACAGTAAGTATGTTAAATAAAACAAGTAAAAAAATAGGACTTAACTATAGACTCTGATTGTAGGAATCTTGTTTGCTTGACAATATTTAAAGAGTATCATGTGATTTTTTTTTAGGTTGCAAAAAGTACCAAATTTTTCATGAAGATTGAGTTAATATATTATAATTGCTATAGAATCAACAAGCAGCAGTTTGTCTTCAGAAAAACAGCTAAAACTAGATTGGTTTTGAGAATTAAAATTTCTTACTTGTGGTTTTAAATTATGCTTAGAATTGTTGTGTTAATTAAATTTACATGGCTCTTGGTAGAATTTAAAGGGCAGGCAAGGTGATCTTGCCTGAATTTTGGTACTGTGTGCTACAAAATATGCACGTTATGCTAACGAAGCACAACAGTCGTGCAAGACGAGCATCAGATAAATATATTAATTTCACTACTTGCAATGGCAGTAATTAATTTTTGCGGTTCTGAGGCATTTGTGCACAGGGAGGTGTCCCTTCTGCCGAAGGAGATGCTCTGCTTGTGGTCACCCTGAAGCAATCGGGCTGATCTGTTTTCTCTCCATTTACACCTAAAGTGGATGTGAGCCTGATGGTGCCTTTTCCCCTAGGCTTAGAGGAAAGGAAAGCTCCAAGGGTGTCTTATGGACCCTTAGTCCTTGGGTGGTTGCTTCTGGTCAAATGCTGCTCTCGGAGCTGATAAAACAGGAGACCAGTAAGACAAACTTAGAGGTATTCAGGTTGCTCTGGGTGGCTGAGATGGAAAATGCAGCAGGGTGCAGAGATGCTTTCTTGAGAACAGGATGGGTGGCTGATGTAGGTCGGATGCCCCAAAGCCCTGGCACCAACGTGCCACGCTGTGCCTGCTGCTAGCCCTCCCACGGGCACCTGGAAAACCCTGTGGAGCAGGGTGCCTCTCCACAAACAGACCCAAGGGGATTCTGCAGGCAGGAAATCCTCTGTGCAAAGGGATGTTATGCCCAATGTGCACATTCTCGGGGCACAATAAATTCCTGCTGTGCCGCACACGTCTTCTGTGTGCATGCAAGGGCAAATACCTTGTCCATGGGAGGGACGTGCAGTAGCTGGCCAGGTGCAGGGCCTTCCTGCCCAGTTCCTGCTCCCTCCTGGGCACACAGGCTAGAGCTCCCTGGGCTTCTTCAGCTGGTTCCTCTCTGCTCTGGGGATATCTTCCCTCGGGCCACAGCAGAGCTTTGAAAAGGGAGGTCAAAAGATGCTGGGTTACTTTTTATTTATTTAGGTTTTAAATTAAATGCAGATTTTTGTCCTTCCCTGTGCCTTCTGCAGCTTGGAATTGGAAAATGTGTTTCTTTACCTTACTGGAGGTCTGTGCGTTTGGAAAATTAACTCTTAAGTATGACGAAAACTGCTGGTTTCTCTGAATGTTAGCTCTGTACTGCAGTGACAGGCTCTGAAGCCATTCCCAAATGTGTGAATGGAATTATATGTTAAAATAAAGCCATTCACTAAGAGCCCTGTACTTGTGCAAGACCCTTGGTCAATGCAGGACCATCTTGGCTGATTCTTCTGCCTCTCATGAAACCCTGCTAATATGAAATCAAAAAAAAAAAAAAAAAAAAAAAAAAAAAGAGAAAGAATGGTTTAATGTGGCATTTCTGAGGCTTTTGGTTGTATCATTCCCCTCCACCATGAAACTCTGCTGAAAGGAAGTCTTTAACAGCCCGGCTGATGCCGTGTCCTGCACCCAGGTGCTCCGCTGGCCCCCTCCGATCTGCTTTGAGCCCCGGTGCTCCCTCTGCACCAGGACTGCTCGTTCAGTGACCGCAGACTTTACAATACGGAGTGGGGAAACAAGCCCGGAGGGGGCTAGGAGGAAACCAAATCGTATCCTGTTTGGATTGTAAGCGCAAATTAAACTGGAATCTCCCAAGGTGGGAGACCAGCAGACTGACTGCGCAGCTGAGCACGGCTGGGGCTCTTTTCTTGCAGGAATTGTTCTGCTTGGAGTCATTACAAGGCGACAATTTGTGTTTCAGTTTTTATATATAGGCCCATGTTTATGGGCTCTGTGCATCTTTGCTATTGCCATTTCGGTGGCAACGAACTGCTGGAGTGTAATTAAGGCTTGAAGGGTTAGCAGAGGCAGGGGTGGGAATGCAGTGACAGTAGCTGTTATATTGATAAAACTGCAGTGGGATTGTATTATTTCTAAGTGTGGGTGAAGGGAAGCAGATAGTAGCAGATAGTGGCTGGAGAGAGCAGCATTCTGTGTTTACCCTATGGGTATAGCTCCTCTCTAGCCCTGAAGAGCATATGCATCCGTAGGAGGTCTGGCTGTCTAGAAATACAACTCTTTCCCCGTTCTGTGCTCATCACGGGGCTGTGGTGCTTCCTGGGAGGTGTGAACTGAGGATGCCCAAGCTCTGCTCAAATCCACATCCAGTAATTACACTGTTTTCCCCAGCTGGAACTGCTGAGGGGATGAAGGATTGCAAATAATTAAATTAGATGGGTAAAAAAATCCCCTTTGTCTTTCCAACGTATATTTTCTAAGCTGTGGTGTTAATACTGAAAAATGCCTATACTTCAAAGGCACTTTTTAAAACAACTCTTACTAACCCCGGTTAGTCATTTTTGCTTTTTATTGCAGAGACAGAACATGCAGAATAATGAACTAGGTTGGTTTTCTGCTTGTGCACCAGCAACTGCTAACCAGGGCTCAGCATTTTTGTGGTGGAGGCGCGTGAGCCAGCAAGAAGCCAGCCTGATTCTCGGGCACCCACATATTTTCTCAGAGTTGCATTTATTTTTCAGCTGCTAACATCCTTTCACTTCTACCTAGAGAAATTTGATAAGAAGGAAATCCTGAGTTTCATTAATTAAAAAAATAAAAAAGCTGAGCTATCATTAAAGCACCTTTCCTGGAGGAGAGCCTCTTAGTTTCAGAAATGTGGCAGGTACAGAGGGGACGCTGTGTTACTTCCCTCGCACCTCTTGGTAAATTAACTTTTTGGAGTCTTGCAGACTTCTTGGCTTGTGGGAGCCCAAACAAGCCGAAATTGTTATTTCAGGTTAGAGGGAATACAGCATGTTGGAAATTAAAATACTTCCTCTGTGGTTTGTGTGTAACTTGTAGCTTATGTTTCTCCTGATGTCCATTAAAAAAAGGAAGGCTCTAGTTACTGTATTTAAATGGTATTATTAAAAATGGAGCAGTTTTAACTACTCTTCAGTGGAGAACTTTATCTTGCCCTTGAAAAGGGAAAGATGCAGACCTGCCTTCATATATTATTTCTGCTTTATCTTCACATATAGGACTCTAGAGCTTCCAGCTGAGCATCTTCCAACCATTTGTGATGTAAATTTTGTCAAACCTGTTAAGATGTATGATCTGGAAGGTTAGCCTCATCATGGAGGTCATAAAAATGCAGGTATATTTAAAATATCCCTGTGGGATTACAGGACACTTTTGTTTCCTAAGTCCTTACTCCCCATCTGAGCTGCAGGTAAGGATGAGCCTCCAAACTTGCATTCAGCAAAGGTCCAGCAGGACACCAGGCACCAAAGAACTGATTGTTCCTGCTTGGTATCCCAGAAGAAGACTGAATAGTTTGGGGCTATTTTTACATGATTCCTGACAGGTGGCAAAGAGCCTTTGACAGGATTGTTTTCTGGAATAAAAGTTCTGCAACAGTTCACCTAGCATAAGGTTGGTATTCAGGTCTAAGAAGATAAGTAAGCGTGGTATCTATGGCAAGGGGCATCTTTGAGCGTTCATTAGGAACGTTAGGTATACATCATTATTGCAAACTGAGTGGTTATCTTTAATAGCTGCTGTGCAGTTGCACATTTGTCTATCACCACTAAGGAAGAATGTTAGAACCAGCACTAGCAGTGAGGACAATCTTCACGGCCAAGCCTGAGAGTTTTGCAGACACAGGCAATAAAACTCTGCCCAGCCTAACAGAGACTTGGTAGGGCTGAGGTTTGTCCCGGAGCTCACACTTGCCCATCTCCGGGTTCACCGTGGATGCGGAAGGTTTTATCCTGGGATACAGCTGGAGAACGGCCAGGTCACAGACTCCCTGTGCTGAAGTCTGTCTCATCTGCGCTCAGTAACTTGTGTGTTTTGGTAAGGCTTGATCTGAAGCTGGAATTAGTACTTTGACAGCTGTGAACAGCTGTTACTCCTAACTCCTTTGGTACGGACTCATTTCAGACCGCTGTCATTGCAGAGCACCTGTGGGAGAGCTAATAGATCTTTCTTTTCATTTTCTTTCCTTTCTTTCCCCCTCCCCTCTTTTGCACTTGTAAGTGATATTTCAGTTGGCAAAGCATTTGCAGTGATGACACCCCAGTTACTAGAGTTAGCAAAGAAGCCCGGGGAGAATTTCATATTCCAGTCTAGAACTTGCAGCTCTGAGAAGTTAAAAAGAAATAAATAAAGCAAACTTGGGAATTGCACACTGAGCACATATTTTGTGGAATTACTGAGAAAAGAAGCCCATGAGGTCAATTGAGTAGAAATGCGAGTTAAGACAAAACAGGCTTAAATTAGTACCTGTCAGAAGAGAGCTAGTTTGGCAGAAAATATTAAATTGGAAAGAACCTTAGCCAGGAAGGAGTTGCTATTAGGTTCATTAGCACATGAAGAAGGTGGGTTTTCATTTAAAAGGATTTTAAAATAATGGTTAAAGAAATTAATTCCTCCTCGAACTCAGGCATTCGAGGATAAGATTTCCCCCCCAAACTCTAGGGCATCATGAAACTCTGCTGAAATGCCTGAATATCATCTGAAGTATTGAGAAATGAACACTTAAAGAGGATAACAGCTGGAAAGGAAACCGGTAGGGGTGAAGTCCTGCTGTAAATGACTAGAGAAAAATGCACTAAATTAGTGCATAGTCATTAAACCAAGTCTGGCCTTTAAAAATACCTGAAAGTTTTTTGACTCTGTACCTGATATTCACTGGCATCATCTTTAATTGCCATAGGAAATCAGTTTAGTAATTATTTGGACAGGAAGACTATATTGCTGCAGGGCACAGAGGGATCATTGCACTGACTTGTAGATGTGTTGTCAGTCATATCTTTTGCAGAACGGGTGGAAAGTGCAACTTAATAAGAATATTGGTAGTTCCCTCTGCACACAGTTGGCAGGTGTCCAAGTGTGTGAAGAATAGGGGCCAGAGAGGAGAAAACAGGTTTTGCAAGAGATCTGAGGCTAGTCTATGTCCTGTGGTTCCTGGTGGGGATGGAGAGGAGATGCGTGTTAGGGAGGAAAGAAATTCCTTGCGAGATGTGGAGTTTCAAGACATCCTTGAGGCCGTCGGAGCCTCTATTTTGATGCCCTGTAGGTGACGATGACAAGCTGTTATGGCAGGCAACAGGACTATTACTGAGGATCTCGCATGCTTTTGCTGAAGGTGGTGGTATCTTCTCTCCCCCCGACCTCAGACTTGCATTGCACAACCCATCAGTGCTAGTACATGAACAGCCATGGACAAAGTTGAATCCGTGAGCATTTTGGCCATGAACATCCCCTCTGACCCCAACATTATTAGCTATATTTGTAGCTCCATGCTGCCCTGAAGGAAGGATGAGATCCAATGGACAAGGATAGGGATTAAGGTTGCTCTGGCCTTTTCAGGGAATTTGTGGAAGCAATTCATACCCATTGAAGCTGAAGTCTTAGATGAGAGTATTTCAGTCCATTGATGAGGTGACAAATACCTAGCAGAGCCCAGTAAAAGCCAACTGGTCATGTCTGTGCTCGTGGTCACACAGATTATAATGGAATGTGAATTTATTGTTCACAAAAAGCCTTGGAAGCCCATGCAACAAAATCAAGGAAATGCAGGGCATGGCATTTAAAATAGCTCATCATTTTGGGGTGCAACGCCCCAGCTTTAGCACCAAGCCCAATGCTGCTCATAAACAGCTTGTACATAACTTTGGTGCATCATTTTGCATGGAAAACTTCTTAAAGAAGATACTACCACAAAAAATCCAATCTGGGACATGGTCTTTTTATTGCTCAAATTGCTCCAAGGATTTGCAGTGGAGGGAGGTGTGACACAGGGAGCAGCCGCTCCCTTGCTGCTGTGTTATGTGGTGTGTTGGTGCAGAATTTAGCTGCAGGGAGCAGAGCACGAATCCTTTCATCTAGTAATGAGAACTCTTCTCATCCCACCCTGCCACCCACTGACACGGAGCTTTAGGTCTTGCCATTGGTACAAGATGACTGGGGAGGTGTTCCAGTGGTTTTCTTATTAAGAAAATTCATGTTAAGATCTTCTCCAGCTTTGAACACTACGCTTGCTGCCATGTACTAAAAGAGGTAAGCAGTTCTTGCACCAAGGAAATTATAGCATTTCCTTCCCATTTCTTCAGAAATTTTGTCCAACGTGCCCAAGATGAAAGGTTTGAGCAGTGGGTCTGTGGGCTCTGATCCCAGACCTGTTGCAACCACCTTGGTGGGCTCCTCATTTGCACCCCTGCTCCTCATCCTTGCTGCCAGCAGCACTTGGGCCTCCTGCTGGAAGGAGACCTGGAAGTTTGAGAGGTGCTTGGAGATCTCTAGGCGGATGACACAGATGAACTGCAGGGCTTCAGCTATTAAAAATTACAAATTGCTATTGATACTCTTTGAGTGATAGCAAGATGTATTCCTCTAACATGTGACAATGTTCAGTGCGAGCAAGTAAAATTAATTTCAGCATTAAAAGTAATTTAAATTCAATTATTCAGTTATTTAAAGAATATGCAACCTGTTGAGCGGTGTCCGTCACTGCAGGTGGTACTGTCGGGTCTCCTATGGTTCCTCTTTCCCACAATTGCTATCTGGCCTCGTAGGCATGAGCACTTCATTTCTTAAGGCCAATACACGGCAGGTTTGGATCTTCAGAGACTGGGGCTGTTGCCTAACTAAAGAAGTTTGATACAAGTGTTTTGTGTTTGGAGAGTAAAAAACCAAAAAAGCACTGGTGTAGTTGTGCAAAAATTGCCAGATAGTAGAAAATATGAATCTCAGAGGAAGAGTAGGGGGGAAAAATAATATATTGATGTGTGCATGCGAAGGAGGACCTTCCGGGCTCTATTTATATGGAGCCAACTTTCGAAATGTTTTGAAGACAAACCTTTTCTTATCACTGAGCTCTTACAAATGCACTGATTTTAGGGCTTTGTTATGTTTTAAGTTTGGCAGCAGCAGAACTACAGCAAAGCACTTTGAGTGGGGAAGAGGAGAACCCAGCTGAATGTAGAATACAAGCAGCGGGGGCAGGACCCTGGAAAAAAGATTGCCAACATAATGATGTTGTAATGTCAAGTTAAAACTGCAGTCCGTCAGGCTTGTCCTTCCCACAACTGCTACTGTCTTGCCATACAGCAATGAGCATTTAATTTCCTGGAGGCAGTATGTATTGCAATAACTATTTCTCATACTTCTGGACCCGATTTACTTTGATAAGATGCCTGAGATACCTGTGAAACCTTTGCCTTCATTTTTCACGCTTACTGGTCATTCGCTAATAGTCATTTACTAGTGTAAGTTTATTGACAAGATAGCTAGCTAGAATGGCAGTGTGCAACTCCTTTTTTGCTTTATTTATTGAACAGTTAAAAAAAAAAAAAAAAGCCCTGCCCCTGAGGCATTTTTCCCTTTTTGCATAGGGTCACTAAATACAGTTTGTTTTTTCTCTTGTATAGATGATACGCCAGGGAAGTGTATCTGACTGAAAAAAGGAAAACAAACCCCCAAAAAACTAAACATTATTGTAACCAGGATTGCAAAAAGAAAGGTGTGACAGTAACCTGCAGAGACTTGCATATCAAGCTGGCAAAAGTCCTGTTATTTTACCCTTATTACTTTTACTCAGGAAGATTAATTGCATTACTAGGAATTATTTTACTGTGAGACTGTTCCTGCTAAGACCATCTGGGACCGTGCCTAGGCTGCAGAATTGAAAACTTGTCATTCTCAGGACTCAGTACTGCAAACCATTGAGAATGTGTTAATCACGTCAGAAATCCTGCTGAAATTACTTGTCCAGCAGGTGTGCGTTGCTTGGGTATACGCATGTTTAAACTGGAGTTTAACCTTATTCTGTATTCAGTGTAAAACAGCCAGGGTGCTTCCTTTTTTTTCTAGCAATTTTGGTTATTTTAGGGTTATCTGGAACCTAAATCAGTTCAGGGATCAGTTTGTAATGGAAGAGTGACCAGTGTCATGTGAATTCTCAGCTTTAGAGTAGCAAGGGTGTTGAAGCCAGAATGTTTACTTAACTCCTATAAGCAATTGCTCTTAATTGTTCTTTTTGCTCTTAATTCCTTATCCAGTGTAAATGGTAAAGAGTCCTCAGCTTTCACCCCAGAGATGTTTCTGATTTTTCAGCTAAATACTTGTGTTTTGATTTTTAATCCCAGCTGGAGAAGAAGATAACATCCTGCGGATGACGGAGAAACAAATGTGTGTAGAGTTTTTCATGTGAGAAATGAAGATCTCTTCTTGGAGAGAGGCTCTGTTTTCAAGACAGTTTGTTTCTAACCTAAAACAGCTGGTACTGAATTTTCAGAAGTGAGCAAAGCAAGTGAAAACTTCCTGCCTTGGAAGATCAGAAGGCAGGAATGGATGGATAGTGTCAGTGCGTTTTGTTAACTAAAAATCAAGCTTCCTTGGCTTCTCATTTCCCTGGATTTTACACACAGGATTGGGTCAATATTTGGATGGGAAACCTCTAAGGGACTCTCTGATGCCACATTGAGCAAGTGGCTTCCTATTACATTCAATGGGAGGAAACAGACCATTAAATTTAAACTGTTATATTACAAAGAAAAGTACTTTTTAAAAACATGACATCTTTTGATTACTCAGTTATCAGAACATAGTAAATACCACAGACACACAGAGCATTTGTTGAGTCCATGAAGTTCCTGCCCGCTGCCTCTACTGACTGGGGCTTTCTGGACATGCAATGACATTTTGGTTCAAATCTCTAGTGTTAATGACCTCACTGGGCTTCCGCAACCAGATTCGCTTCAGACTCCTTGGACCTTTCTTATTGATATGTATGTGATACCAGAAAAAGCCTTTAGAGCCAGTGGTAATTAACTGAGGCCTGGTCCAAGCAGGGCATCAGCTTTGGGAGTAGCTGGTCTTACCTGCTCTCACCAGCTTTGGTGGTGGATGTTTTATAGATAGATGGGGGCTGGCTGGTTTTGCATGGAGGGGGCAAGAAGACCTGGATTCACACAACTGTTGGGGTGGGAACAGCTGTTGGGCCCTCGTGCACATACGTGCGAGTGGGTGACTGAGGCCTGGCGGGACACAGCTCAGTCCAAGCCTGTGACATGATTTTCCTTATCGATAGACCAGGTTTTGCCTTGTAACTTTTTGCCTTTACTTCGCTAACAGAGAAACCTTGGTGGCTATGCCAGAATCTTCTGACTTCCAGACTAAATTCAATCCCTGGCTGTGTTATCTCCGTTTGATCTTGTGCCAATATTGTCCTTTAAATAGCTCTCCTCCTCTCAGCTTGCATTTTGCTAGGTCAAACAGGCTGTCCTCTTTCAGTCTTCCTTGTAACATATCCTTTCCATTTGCTTGAATCATCATTATTATAGTCCTCTACATCTTTCCTGTTGGAAATAACTTCTCTAAGCCATAGCTAACAGTATTTCAGGTGAGGTCACATCAGGGACTTGTACAACAGCGTGTATATCTCCCTCTGACTGTTGAATGTATCTTGTCAGGTGTTTTAAATTTGAATTTTCTTTTTTTGCTTCATATTGGTGACTTACCTTCACCTTGGGGCATGCTCAAATCTCCTCCCAAGACCTCTAACTCATAAGCTCCCAGCCAGCAGAAATCTTGTCCTGTCGTTGCTCTTGATGGGAAAGGTTTGATTATGTTAATTAGAAATTCTGAACTTGGCCTTTGGCCAAAATCCATTGCCAGGGCTGCAGCATTTGCTGTGATGGTGATTGCAAACAGTGCTTGGGTTTGCTGTGGGAAGCATCCATGGATTGTGCCTGTAATTTTCAATGTAAATCCAACACGGGCTCTAGCTGGATGGAAGGTTAAGTCCAACGATGCCTTTCTCTGAGGACATGCAGGATATGATTAGCTTAAAATCAGTGGCAACTGTTGCTGGTGCTGTATTAAGCATGTTCCTCTGATAGTGTTTTATCATTTATGGTGACTTAGTTCCATGTGGATGCAAACCTCCTAATCCTTTAGTGGGTTACAAGTGAAGGCGTATTTGGAGCATTTCTGAGAGAGGAACAGCACTTATCGACCTCTAAAAGAACTGAATTTGGATCTTTGAAGACAGAATGTATTTTTGATAGGGGCCATCCCTCTATCTAAGTTTTTTTTTAAAGGGATGCAGATGATTCTGTGACAAGGCAGCAAGATTTCATTGACTTCTGCAACAAGGCTTGATGTCCCAAGGGAAAGTGCTACCAAAGTGCACAGTGTTGTTGCTTATCATCACAGTGCTGAATCCAAGAGAAGAGACCAGCATTCCTGATGATATCAGAAGACAACAGATAAGTGAGGAAGAGAGTGGTAAGGCCCCACATAGGTCCTGCAAGGTCTGCTGCCTTCGGTCATACTGAAGATCTCCTCTAGGGCATGGAAGCAATATACTTGCTCTTCTATCTAAATATCTTACCACACCTTACTCTTCTGCCCATTAACTATTTTAATTATGATTTTTTTCCTCCCTGGACACTAGAACCTCTTGGATTTTGCCTTTTGGTCCAGTTGTTTCCAGCACTCATTAAATGCCCATGCCCATTATTAGAAAGTGAAACCAACGCTCCGGCTGTACCATGGGAGATGCTTCACGGTGAATTACTGCAGTTAAGCAGTAGCTTAACGGCTTGAGACTCTTCTAACATTAGACGGGGTTTTTTTAGATCTTTAATGCATGGCAGATTATGATGCTTCCTGAGCTGAAGGGTATGAGGTTATTGTCTGTGGTTAGTTTAATATGGATCCTTGTAGAGGGATAACAGACAATCCTGTTCATGCTGTAGAGGAATTACAGAGCGTTCTCTCTGACAAGGAATGATTTAAAAAAAAAAAAAAAGAAAAAAGACAATATGCAAAGCCCATCCTACTGCTTAGCTATTGTTGCAGATTTTCTCTAATAGGATTCGGGCTAGAAATGAAGTTGAATCACGATGTGATTCACCCAACTTCAAATTTCACTGTAGTGTCACACTTGTACAAATTTTTTTTTTCTTTTAAGAAGCTGGTTGCTCTTATCCTTCCTTCCCCTCCCGGAGCCTGAGATCATGGAAAGCCCTCGCACAACTGGTGGTGTTGAGCGGTGCCAGAAGTTGCTCCGAGAGGCCTTTGCAGTCGGTGGTGAGACAGCAGAGACGAGGAATTGTGTTTCTTGTGTTCCTGAATGTCACCTCAGGTGAAAGAGGCTGAGATGAGATACTGCTGCTAAATTACTGAAACACAAATGTGAGAATCAGACCACCTGGTCACTAGATTTTCTTATATTTTATTTCTGTGCTCTCCTATACTTTCTAGCATGATGATAATTTACATATATATATATTTATTCCAGCTGCTTAGTTAATTGGGGAAAAAATACCCATGTCTGATCTGAAAATAAATACTAGGTTGTGGAGTTCAATGAATACTCAAGGGGGAGAAAAAAATCTTGCCTCAGTAACAACAAGTTCTCAAATCTTCACGTTAAACCTTTTAGGTTTTAGCCATCACTTGGTATCGGACAGTAATTTTACATTGCAAAACTCACTAAAGTAATAATCCGAATGCTTGCAAACACTTGGTCTTTAGTCAGTGCTCATGTTAGGTGCAGAGACAGGCATGCATGTTTTGAGAAATAAATCCTGAAATGCGGATGGATGGTGCAAAGGGAATCCCAGGCTAAGTAAATAAAAACTCTTGGCTGATAAAGCTTGCAGTGGGAGGGAACTGCAATCCTTTTGGAGAGCTTGGAAAACTAGTTAAATAAATGAATAAATAACAACAACAAAACCCACCCTCTGCTGAAACATGAGTTTGGTAATGAAACAGGCTGCTTGCTCAGTGATCCTTTTTTTCCACTTAGCTGCCTGTGCCCCTTGGCCCTGCCGTGAGCTGGCCCGGGTAAGGTTTCTGCAGAGTGTGATTTAGGCTGCCTTGGAGCAGCGTGTCTCACTGCACCCAGTGATGCCCAGAGCTCCTAGCAGTCCTTGGGACACCTATTATGGGGCCGGGCAGGTGACATTGCTGCTTGTTTCCTTTGTAGTTTATATATTGGGAGCTTTGTATATTTATAGCAGTCATCCTCCGAGCTACAGAATATAGATGCAAAGGGAAGGATGCTCAGGCTGCTGTGTCTGCGACACACTATGTCTTGCACTAGTGCTTTATATGAGTAAAATATATATGGACCAAGACCTGTTGGATATGGAGAGCATCCTGCCCTCAACCTACATTTGGATTCATTAGATGAGCCAGCGCAGCATGGGATGCACTAGCCTGTTAGTAGAGTCACAATTCCACAATTGTTTTACACAATTATTACCCAATATTGGGCACCTCTGCTTTCCTGGCTTGCCCACAGCAGGGCTGCTACAACCTGCAAGTCCCCTTTTCTCCAGCAGCGCAGAGCAGACGTGCGGGGTGAGGACAGCGCAGGAAGGGGGAGTGTCCGTGTCCTGGGGGCCTGGGAAAGGCCAAAACAGCTTCAGCCCTTGCATGGGAGGAAGGTGGGATTTAATCCTTTAGGGACAAGGCTGAAACTTGCTGTCAAAGTGACAGCGATGCAGGGAATGAGTGATGGGAAAAGGCAAACAGGGGCTCCACTTCACAAACGCCCCAGATCCTAGGAGGATCTCACTTTATTTTTGGTGTTGTTTTTTGATGTATTTTTGTTTTCTGGATGAATTTCAAGGATGCCACATGGCATTGCCCACTGTAGGGCCAGACTATTGGCCTATCCAGGAGTTGGGGACACCAGTCATCCCAACCAGACTTAAGCCTTTCTGTCCTACCTTGCTCCTTGCCGCGTGCTCATGCAAAATCCCCCAAACCCTAGAGCAGTCTGGATGCTGAGAGAGGGAGAGTCAAAACCAAATGAGGCCTTGCTCGAAGCACGGCCACACAACGCACTCCGGTAGTAATCTGGTCATCTGGTGTATATATATTAATATACATACCAGGTATATATAATAACCTGGTAAACTGGTGATAATGTGGTAGAAGCACAGCACTGCCATGGTGTTGCCATGTCCCTAATTTAGCTCATCCATTTGGGTGCTTGTGCATGGAAAGAGTGAGTTTATCTCCTCTGCCCAGCTGCTCAGGTGAGTGGAGGTGATTAAATATCACATGGTGGGACTTCCATGTTTCCATTGCCCTTCCAGATTTCAACAAGCACCATGTCCTGTGACTCTGGGGACCAAGAGGGTGGTTGATAGCCTGATTCTCCCCCTTTCTTCCCTCTTGCTGCACTTGTTTCAGTGCCTACAGTGACACACAGTGGTGATGAGTTTCTGCTGTGCCCAAGCCCTTGCCTTCACAAAGGGATGTGGAGGACCTTGGAGATGGTTGCAGTGGTGACCACCAAGTTCCACCTGCAGAAGCACATGGCTGGATCTGCATGCTGGCCTGACCCTGACTCCAGGGCTTGTAAGATGGCTCGATAACCATGCCTAAGTTTCTGCTCTTTCAACTCAACATACTGTTCATTCACCACTGAGTTTTATCACAACTGGTAGCCAACGGTGGGTTTCCTAAGCTGATTTGTATCATAAAGGCTGTACTCAAATCCTCTTTATTTTCTGTGACAATGCATTTTTTAATCCCTCTGTAAGCAGCAGCAAAACAAAAATTAGCTTATAGCCTCTTGTATTTCCATTGCTCTTCAGTCTCCCGTTACATTAAAGAAGCCAGCAGCCAAGCCTGGCAGAATTGCTTCTTGGGAGGATGTTTCTCAGCCTCCTTGCCCACAGGCCCTGTTTCACATAGTGCTTTTGCAGGGGATGTAGGTGGCTGTTTTCACAAGGGTTCATTTACTCTGGTATTCCATTAATCCGTTTCCCCAAAATAAGGTAGTTTGTTTGTTTGTTTGTTTTTAGTGTGTGTTGGTGGGTTTTTTTCCTTCTTTCTTTCCCTTGTCTGCCCCTCTCTCAGAGGGATCAGATGAGGCACTAGGGAGGATTGGGCTGCCTTCCTCCTGGAGCCCTTGCTGCACACCGGGTACCTTCAGGCAAATCCCTGAGTGCTTCCAAGTCGCAGATATTCAGATGAGACAGAACTTGCTGGTACATCTTGCTCCAGAGGTCTAAAAGCAGGGGTGAGGTGCGGGCTGTAAGCAAGCCCGCTTTGGAAAGCAGTGAGTTTGGATGGAAAAGCAGAGCGAAAAAGGGAAGGAGAGAAAAAAAAAAAAGTATAAAGTGCATCTCTGACAGCTGTTCTCCCCCCAGGCACTTGGGCTACCTGCAGCTAAACTGAAGAGCTGCTGGGAGGGCGTCAGAGCGGCCCCGCTGCCTGGTCTGTGCAGGGAGTGCTGGGCGGGATGAGGGATGCGGTGGGTGCTGGGGCTCTCCAGCAGCGGGATGCAGTGGTGCAGGTGAAGGTCCAGCCGCGTGTCCCTCGTTGGCCCAGCCCATGGGGTGCAGAAGCCCCCTCGCTTTCCCCTCTGCCCGCTCTGATGAGGGCCTGGGGTCTGCAGCTCCAGAGGCAGCTCCTGGTGCTGGGCTGTTCCCGACGCTTCCGCCTGCAAGTGCCCGTGCGACTGGCGCGGCCCCGCGAGGGGCTGGAGCCACCACACATGAAATATGATTTTCTGCTGAGGAGGAGAAGTGGGGGTGGGAGGGATGAGGAAGAGGAGGAGGGAGGAAGGAGCGCTGGCTCTGCCCCGTGCCGGGGGCCGCGTGGAGGAGCAGCGCGGCGGGGGCCGGGCCGCGGCACCCCCAGGATGGGCCCGGAGGAGGAGGAGGAGGAGGAGGAAGATGCGGCGGCGGCGCAGATTGGGCCGGCGGCTCCGCGACGCGGCGCCCGCGGGGGGAGCTCCGCGCTGCGGCTCCGCTCGCGAGCGGCACCGGGAGCCGCCCGGTTTAACCCCCCCCTCGAAATCACCCTGCCCAGAGCAGCCTCCTTGAGCGCCCGGCTGAGGCTGCTCGCTTAAAACTTCGCAGCGGGCGCCGCGGCTGCACGGGAGGCGCTGGACCGCCCGCCTGCCGTTAACCCTCTCGGGCCGCCGGGCCGGGGCAGGGGCTCTTGGTGCCGTCCCCGCCCCAAAACACTCCCAACACCCTCAATTGCGAGCCGTTTAACCCCGCCACGGCAGCGGCCCTGCCAGCGCGCGGGCTGCGGCTCTGCCTGCCCGTAATGACTGTGCATTTATCCCCGAGCTGAGTGGCAAGTTCTGCGTTTATTATTATTACCCGCCCCCCCTCCAAAAAAAAAAAAAAAAAAAAAAAAAAAAGGGCGGGGGAATCTTATGTTCTTTTAATAAAACTTGCCAAGAAAGACGGCTAGGACCAGCCGCCCCCTCCCCGCCGTGCCGATGGGGCGTCTGAGGCTTATTTATTAATCTCTTTGCGCGGAGGGTGACAGTTCTCCCGAAGTGATAATTGGTGCACTGTATCTTTAAAAGGTTAAAACCCTTTTCAAAAAGGCCTAGACTCATAGTGGGAAAAGACAAGAGAGGCTTTGGCTGGCTTCGGATCCAGAAAACAGCTGCTGATTAGAGCCTGCGTCTTCAGGCTGAATTTATTACATATTTTTCAGCAGCAGGGATTCTAGGAGGAAGCTTCCGTTTGGGTTTCTTGATCGCCGTTTATTTTTATTCGGAGGAATAACAGAGGAAGGATTTGTTCCGGCTGGAGCATGCTCACAACCTGCAAGATCTCCCATTATTAAGCTGCCTAGTTTAGGGCTTTAATGTACATTTTTTTTTAATTCTTATTCTCATAATTTTAAGAGCGTTCCTCTATTATTTGGCAGCGTGCATCTGATTATTTTTTTAATTATTTTATTTTTTTAGCCCTCCCCAACCCCCCACGTTTATTTCGAAAGGAAGCTGATCTCGTAATGAGCTTTCTCCTTCCTTACTCGAAACAGGTGCTAATGAAAGAATGCAAATAGCACTGGCTGAGCCCAACATATCGTAAAGAAGGGAACAGCCACCGCTTCGAAACCAGAGGGGAATCTGCCGGCCGTCAACCCTGCAAAGGTAGGCACTGGGGCTTGCTTATTTTTCTGATTTTTTTTTAATTTTTTTTTAGGTACTCTGTGAGTGTTATTTGCAAGCGAGGCTTTTTATTATTGCCATTATTGTTGTATTTTCCTGCCCAGCTCCCTCGGCAGCCGGGGTGAGATTCCATTTTGCCTGCGCTGATCCTCCTGCTGCGAGGTGTCGGGTTGCTTGGCGAGCCACCCGCCGCCCGCGCTCCCACTGCGCGCGTGTCCCCGCGCGTGTCCCCGCGCGTGTCCCCGCGTGTGCGCGCGCGGGGACAGCACCCCGCGCCTGCGGTCACCCCGGCGCCGTCAATCAGCGCGCACTGAGCGCGTAACCCCGCTCGCCGCCTAATGAGCTCGCTCCTGTCGCATGCATTTATCGTCGGTGACGGCAGCTTGCTGCTGGGGGGGTGTCGTTGCTGTTGTTGTTATTATTATTATTATTAGCTCACGTCCTCCCCGCATGCGGCTGCAGGTTTGGCTCGCTGAAGCGCTGCCGGAGCCCCTCGCCCGCAGCCTTGGGGTGCACGCGGCTCCCCGGGGAGCGCCGGGCGCCGCACGGTGCCGTCCCCGCAGGTGCTGCTGCTCTGCGTGCACAGGCCCTGCGCTGCCTTCCCTGTCCCCAGCTGCACGCCAGCATTGCTGCTAGAGCACACGTAGATATTAATGTATATATATTTATGCGTATGTTATTCCAGCCCTCCTTTCTGCAGATTTCTGCCTGCAGCCTGATCCCCGTTTGCCTGCAGAAAGCTCTTGCTTCCCCCCTCTGCATGATTTTTCTTAGGATGCTGCCAAGGCGGTGGTGGCGGGCGCAGGTGGAGGAGCCTGCGGATGCATGCCTGGCCAGCAGCCGCCTCCTGCGGTCCCTCTTTCCCGGCTGGGTTTTTCCGGCTGCTTTTCCCGGTTGCTGGGAGGCTGCGCTGGCGGCAGGCGCTGCAGTGGCCTCCCCGCGGGCTCCCTGCTTGCCCTTGGCCCTTTGCTTCAGTCCTGCGAGCATCCGGGGGCAAAAATGAGCTTTTTCTCTGGGAGTTGTGATTACAGTCTCGTCCTCTGTAAGGCCATTTGGGAACAGCTCTCCTTGCCTGTCTGTGTGCGTGCTTGAGGATTCGGTGGCTTTTACCTGCAAAGAGAGGCTGCAAAAAAAAAGTTTCTGATGAATTATCAGCGCAAGCCAAGAGTGGGTAGCACACAAAATGAAATAATTGTTTCCTATAAACAATCCCTTGAGGCTTCCTAGAAGAAGAACCTATGAATATTGTATCTGGCAGATATAAAGTAATCAAAACTGAATATGTCATGTGTTTCTCCCTGCCCCCTCCTCCTTTTTTTTTTTTTTTCCACCAGCAGATAATTTTAATTAAGAGTTTGAAATGTGTGTGAATCCGGGCGAAATTCATTCAAACGCGCTTTCGACGTGTCGGGTGCAGGGCTAGAGGAATGCTTCTCAAGGACTGTTTATTTTTTCCCCGTTTCCTTTCCCATTTCACTATGGATGTGATGGCTGTTAGGTCGGTCCGTGTCGCTGGGGTTTTGGGGCGCATGCGAGTTTGGAGACGGCACCCTGCTTCCCCTTCCTTTTCCTACTTTTATCCCAGAAAGGGTGAATGCAAACGTGGACGTGAGCTCAGGACCTTCCAGCTCCAGGCTTTGCAGCCAGGAGAGAGCAGATATTCCTCCCAAACCGTGCCGAGTGGTGCTCGGGTCGTGCAGGGGCAGCGCGGCTCTGTGAGGACGAGACCGGCTTGCTGGTTTTACTGCCTGGGCAAGGAATGAGTTTGTCCAACGCTGCTACTGCATTTTATTTTATTTGTTTGTTTATTGAAGGATTCCTCGCGACTCAAGGGGATGCAAATCCTTCTGGCTGCAATGAAATGGGGAGGGAGAGTCCGTGATTTACTGATTTACTTATTATTCCTTCTGTCTGTCTGCCCCGTTCTGCTTTTCTGTGGAAAGTGGCGCTGTGTGGGATCTTAACGTTTTGCTTTCAGTCCTGAGTTTTTTGCCTAAGCCTGGCCTGACTCTCCCCTTTCTTGGTGGTTTTAGCAGGACTCAATAAATCTTGTGTTTTGTTGCATATGTACGCTCAGAACAGCTTGCTCGCTGCACTGCAGAAGGGGCCGCGCTCGAGTAACGCGTCTAGTTACCCTTATGCGAAGTCTCTGTGATACTGGGGGACCAGAGGGAGTTGGTGGCCCTGCATAAATCCGACTTTTATTCTTTCATCAACTTGTGAGAAGGGGAAGTGAAAAATGAGAGCGCGACTGTGGCTCTCGGAGGCGCCAGGGCCCTGGTCGCTGAACGCTATGGTGCTCTCAAAGGAAGCTGCTAATTATTTTGCTTGAAAATTGTAAAACTCTTGTAAATTCATATGTTGCACAACTTTCCCCCCCCCCATTTTTTTTCTTCTTCTTTTAAATGGTTCTCGAGCATCTTTTGTCATTTCTGGAAAGGCTCGTGGCCCTCCCGTTCGATAGAGTGCTGTAAATGGAGATATTGTCTAGGAGAACCGAGGCAGTTGTAGATGGGCCAAGAGGTTTTAATGGACTCCTGGTGAAGCCGGGCTTTAGGTGCTTTAAAGGCCTCCTCCTCCTCCTCATGCACGCATTAGCGTAGTCCTGGTCTTCATCCTGGCCCCACGTTGGCCCAGCAATTACCAGAAATCGCAGCGATCTTTATTCATGACGTGGAGCTGGTGAGGAAGGGACCAGTGCCAGGAGAACAGTAATACAATATTGACCTAAACCCATCATTTTTAATTGGAGCAGCTGGGAGCAAGCCTCTCTCCCTTGAGCTGCTAGAAGCCAAAACCACTCTAGTCTTGTTTGTACCTAAAAAATACCTCCTTTTTTTTTTTTTTTCCCCCCATGTAATGACTAAATATCTGTATCCGGCTCAGCTGAAACACACATGTAACCTTAATTAGTTGGTGTGCACCGAGGAATAGCACATACCAGCACAATATTTATTGAGTGGTCCCTAGGTGCGCACAGTTGCGTGGTGAGAAGAGGGACTGGTTGAAGACTACTTGTTGCCTCCCCATATTTAACCGTGCTCCGGACCTTCGTGGGAGAACGATGTCGGAATCCGTAGCCCACATCACTTAGTTCTTTGCAAAGCTCAGGAAAGTCTTTGTGCCCACAGTGGGAGCGTGCCTGCTGTGTCAGTGCTCTGTTTGCTCTGCTGGGATCGCTGGGGTTTACTAAAGTGGGGGGCATAAAGCAGCACGGCCTCCTTTGTTCCCGTTTAACCTTTCCTCTTCTTGCA